>JAQIXP010003298.1:0-13278 GCA_034700285.1 Proteroiulus fuscus
ACGTACGTGTGCTAGGGGGCGCCACCTCGCTTTAAAGCTTGCCGAAAGCGGCCGAAGGCTGAGGAAAATGGCGCCTAACGTGCATTTTGGAAACTGCGTGATTTCTTCAAAACGAAAACTTTGCTACAATTATTATTGGCACAGAAATTAATATCTAGTAATTGTGTACTGTTTAAAAATAACTTGTTGATCAAAGTGAGACTGTCCATTTAAATAAAATGTTGATTTTTGGTCTAAAATCCCTGATACCAAAATGCGCCATTTTTTGCAAAATGAACTAGATTTGTAACTAATGTAAAAGTTTTCCTTAAATAATTATTAATCTATGTTCTTTTTTGTAAGGGTAGCATTTGCAGGAATCAAAAAAGAAGCAAAATTTTTTTTTTAAAAATTGAAATAAAAGCTGATGCATTAATTTTCAGTGACTTTTTAAAATCCTAACAACATTGATTTATAAAAACAATGGGTTTTTTTATTCAAAAAAGTCAAATTCTGCCCACAACCTGAGGTTCCGGTCAACGCCACCTTAAACTTAACGAAGGGGCTTCTCGTGGACAGTGTGGCCATCTACACTTGCAACAAGGGCCACCACCTGGTGGGACAGACGGAAAGAGTGTGTCACTTTGGGGGAAAATGGACCGGGTCAGCTCCCAAATGCGTCTGTGAGTCTTTTACGAATGGAGGATTTAATCGTAATTGTCTCAAATGCTAATTACAATTTTTCTCCAGTCACCGACTGCGGCGAGCCCCATCCCATCGAGCACGGGATCTACGTACTCCCGTACAATTCCACGTACTATAACTCGGAAGTCCTGTACCTGTGCAGCGAGGATTTTGAGCTGAAAGGACCCGAGAAACGGATCTGCACTGCCAGCGGAACGTGGAGCGATGCGGATCCAACGTGCCAGAGTGAGTGATGCCCCAATTTTTTGATAGAAATTCCTGGGATTTTTTTTGCCTCGGAAAATTTATAGCCGATCGGCTGTGTTTACTGCAGTTATTAGTTGCGGCGAGCCTGATGTCCGGCAGGGCTCCTACGTTGTCGCGGATGGATTCAGCATCAGGGCCACTGTGGAGTATTTCTGCGATCCGGGTCACGTCATGGAAGGCGAAAGCAACCGGACGTGCGAGGAGGATGGCAAGTGGTCAGCGGATGCGCCCAGATGCAGATGTAAGATGATTTTTGAGAAATTGCACGTTTTTGTTTGGTCCTGAGCATTTGGCCTGATATTGCTAAGTTAGTCTAGGGAAATCACTCCTGAATCTTGCGAATCCCATGGGAATGTGGATAGGGATTATTATATAGATAGCGGAAAATCTCCATTTAGTCTGGGTGAATCCCACGTGAATCTTGAATTCCTAAGTAAATCTTGTGAATTCTTAAAAGTAAATCTTGTCAATTCCTATATAAGTAAATCTTGTGAATTCCTAAGTAAATCTTGTTAATTCCTAAGTAAATCTTGTGAATTCCTAAGTAAATCTTGTCAATTCTTAAAAGTAAATCTTGTCAATTCCCAAATAAGTAAATCTTGTCAATTCCCAAATAAGTAAATCTTGTCAATTCCCAAATATGTAAATCTTGTCAATTCCCAAATAAGTAAATCTTGTGAATTAAGTCTTGTGAATTCCTAAATAAGTAAATCTTGTGAACTCCTAAGTAAATTTCCAGTTAGTCTGGGTGAATCCCACTTGAATCTTGTGAATTCCTAAGTAAATCTTGTGAATTGCAGGTGAATTAAGATAATATATATCGAGGTCATTTCTGTTCAGTTGTAGAATGTGGTCATGTCCAACCGGTCCTGCACGGCCAAGTGGATTACATGAACTTTACGACCCACCTGAATAGCATCGTGAGCTATTCTTGCGCTCCCGGATACAGGCTCAACGGCAACGGAACCCGGGTGTGCGAGAAATCCGGCCGATGGTCAAGCAGTACTCCGTTTTGCGAAGGTATGAGAAGTGAAATTCGGGCACTAATTTAGAAAGTCCTAATTCAATCAAAAACTCAAATTCGCAGAAATTCGTTGCACCGAGCCGAACCGTCCCCCGAATTCCGTGCTGTCCGTCAGCGGCAACGACAGATCCGGCGACGGTGACACTTTCAAGGTCGGATCCACCGTTCAGTTCCGCTGCGAGAAGGGCTACAAATTCCACGGCGGAACGGTGCTGACGTGCGAGCGGAACGGCATCTGGAGCGGGGCGCAACCCGTCTGCTTGTGTGAGTGCCAATTTGTCGTCTGTGTTTTTCTACTTTCAACAAAAAGTAAACTTTTTCCTCGGTTTTCAGACGTGGACTGCTTGTATCCGGAACCAATGGAAAACGGCGAGGTCAACCTGTTGTCCAATACGACTTACTACGCCAGCACGGCCGAATACGTGTGCAACGACCACTACGAGCTAATCGGGATTTCGCGTCGGACCTGCCTGGACAACGGAACTTGGGAGGGAAACCCTCCTAAATGCCAAGGTAAGAATCTCGAAAGCAACTTTTGGCTCATTCACTACTAATTTATTAATTCACGCCCGAAAATTTTCAGAGATTAATTGCGGTGCTCCGGATAAGCCTCCCAGCGTGGAATCCGTGGAAGTGAGAAACTACACTGTGGATTACACCGCCGTGTACCACTGTAGCCCGGGTCAGAAGGTCGCCGGCAACAAAACGAGGGTCTGCATGCGCACCGGCAAGTGGAGCGGAGCCGCACCCACTTGCGAATGTGAGTACGGATTTGAGAGAAAGAAGGGGGAGGAGAAAGTGTGCCGTTTGATGAAAGTGAATTTATGCTCTCCAGGGGTGGACTGCGGAAGGCCGATTTCTCCGCAGAATGGCGAGATTTATCTACTTAATCAGTCGACCACTTACATGAGCGTCATGGAGTATCATTGCTTCTTCGGATACAAACTGGTGGGACCGACGATACGCACCTGCATGGACGAAGGAGGCTGGAGCGGAACGGACGGCAAATGCGAACGTAGGTTTATGAAAAAGCGGATTGTTTTCGGTTGGAATCGGATTGTCTTGCAAGAATCAAGAATCTAGACTATTTTCTCCACAAATCGTGATTTCTGAAAAATTAAAATTTTGTGCATCATAAACTGGATTATGGACTTAAAAAGTCATGATTCTGAAAATCACGATTTTGGCAAATTCTGGACCTCTGAAAGAATGATTTTTGCAAATTCTGGACTTCTGAAATAACGATTTTGGCAAATTCTGGGAAATTATGATTTTGACAAATTCTGGATTTCTAGAATTATGATTTTGGCAAATTCTGGACTTCTGAAATCACGATTTTGGCAAATTCTGGGAAATTATGATTTTGGCAAATTCTGGACTTCTAAAATCACGATTTTGGCAAATTCTATACTTCTGGCAAACTCTGGACTTCTGAAATATTTTAGAAATTTTAAAACCAAATTTAACTTGTGCTTTCTGTCGATACAATAGGAAGTTATATTTTCTAAAATTTCTGTAATTTCAGAAATTTGTTATTGTATTCAATCGACATTTGTGGGAATTTTTATATTTTCTCAAATTTCAGAAATTTATTTTTATTTTCAGTTGATACAACAAACACGGATGTACTAGGGGAAAATTCCTTGACGAAACCCGTAGCATCGGGTGAGTTCTTGCTGCTGATCAAATTAACACCGCAAATCATTGGATTTTTATAAATTTCTGACCGGTTTCTTTAAATATTTTTAAAGCTGGCGAGGAGACGGAGAGCGATATTGTGATGTCCAAAACGATCGGTGAGTATTACCTAATACTTTGGAAATCTTTCGATATTTCTGCATTAATTATTTCTTATTTCTTAATGTCATATTTTCTTAAAATTAGGAGTGGCCATTGGAGTCGGAGCTGGTGGTGTCCTGCTGCTGACCATCATTATAGCGCTGGTTTATATGAAATTGTAAGAAAATTTTCTGCAAATTTTAACTGCTTCGACATTTGACATCTGACTTTTAAAAAAATGTTTTTTCTTGTAAAATATTCAGGCGGAGGCCGAAGCCGACGGCACCGTCTGGGGAAACCCTCCACATCCATTCTTCGCCCAGGGATAACGGGCATCCCATCGCCGCTTACGCCAACATGGAAACCGATTTGAGCAATGGAAATGGCATTGGATCAAGCAACGGATTAAGGGGATATCCCCTTCCAGAGATTCCATCGAGATCGGCGTAGTTGGCTAGAGGTATGGCATTGATCGATGCATTTTTCTCCTCTTTTTGTAAATTTGAAACCATTGGCAGCTAGCTGGTTCGGTGCTCCAGAATTTTCGTCCGATGAAAACTACCATCCCAGGCAGTGTTTTTAAAACCACTTTTCATCCCCTCTTCCAGAGTGTAAATACTTCCCCACATTTTTTTATTTTTGAAAAAAAAATACTTTATAAAGTGTTTTTTTATACATTATTTTGCTCCCCGTGTAGCATGTCTGACAGTAAATGAGTCTTAACCGTGTTTTATAACAGTTAAAATATTGTTTAATATTTTCCGAAAAATAAATTATACAAAACATTTATTTTTATATTGTTTTCTCGAAATTTTGAATTTATTTGGAATGGTTTTTTGTGGCATCCTGTATTTTTTTGGAGTTCGAGGTGCATGCTGGGAATGGGAAAGACAAGTGGCGCCTCCAGTTTCGAATCTTTTTCGTTCTATTTTTTGCTCCAAATTTTATTTATGCAAGTTTTTTCTTAATAAATTATGAATTTGTAGTGTTTTTTTGAATTGCAAAACTTCAAAAAAGACTTTATGTGAACTAATTTGTGCGCGAATTCCTGAGCGGCTGACAGTTATTCATGCAAATAACTTTTATGCAACTTCAAGTAGGCCCTACGATGACAACAAGTCCAAAATTTCTGCACATATGGTAAGTCTGTTAATTTTGCTTTTTACAATTGTTAAAACTGTGTAGTTATATGTTATCTTGGTGATAGATAATATTGTAGTGGGTACCTCGAAATGTAGACGCCAAGGCTGGTATCTAAAAATAGGGTTTTTAGTTGCTGATTGCTATCAGCATGGGAAAGCCTAGCTACAGGCTATAATACAGTCATCCCTATGCATTATTTGTCTTTATACACTTTGGATTAGTGAAACAGTTAAACACAGAGTTTGTAAACATATGTTTTGCAATAAATTAAATTAGCATTGATTGCATTTACTGGCAAGCATAGGTATGCAATCTTAACACAAAAGCAATTATAATAACCCACCAACAAGATAGTTCTGTACTTAAAATACACCCTATCTGCAATTTTTCTCATAATAATCAGTAAATCCGTCGCACGTATTAGCTATGTGAACACAAACTGCGAGGAAATTGCAGTAAAGCTTAGAAACAGTGAACAAATTGCAGTCTTTTTGGTGTAAAACTTCATATTGAATGTAAGATAGTTATTCTGTATTTCGTTAATCGTTATACTTTAGTTTGGGTACTGCTAATGAAATGCCGGTTCTACTTAGAAATTGTGCAGTTAATGTTCGTGTGGAATTTATTTTTTTTAGCTACAAAGTATAAGGGAAAGTCCCACTTTGAAAGAAGGTGGTTGTAGCACACCATTATAGGTCTATAAAATATCCCGGAATACATGGATTTGGTTGAAAATGCAAAGCCCAAGTAGGCACCATTTTACTGATAGTATGTAACGCCCTCTTCTTGTTAAAAGGCATCGACTCTCATGGAACACATAGACAGGCACGTCCCAGAGGGCGCCAACAACTCAGCGCCTGTAGCGTCTGCTGACATTATGGAAAAATGGTGCCTAACGTGAATTTGGCAAACGTTGTAATTTCTTCAATATGGAAACTCTGCTGCACTTATTATTGTCACAGCCGTTCCTATCTAGTAAGTGTGTACAATTTAAATATTACTTGCTAATAAGTGGGACTTTCCCTTTAACCTAATAGTCATTAGAATCTACAAAAGTACACGGCCGTACACTTTAACCCAGTGATTGGCAGCCTAAGCCTCGTCTGGTGTTGGTTGTGGTGCGCCTGAAGTCGTGTCAGGGATCTCAGAAGTCGGTGCTATTTTAGTCGTGTCCGGTACCCCTGAAGTTACAGCCGAACTCAGGGCATTTCGGGTGGTGTCCGGCACCCCCGAAGCCGTCGTGTCCGGCACTCCTTTTGTCGTGCTGCTCGGGTATATGCCCGAGCAGCAGGGCACGTTCTCGGGTCGGTCACAAGTGTCCAGATCCTCGTTCCAACATAACCCCGTCATGCAGGCTTTTTCCGAGGGATTTAAGCCGGCATCGCACTCGTAGAATATGCTGCAGTTTTTGTTGTCCGCTAGGTACTGTCCAGCTTGCGTACATTGCCCTGCATGGACAGCATGGAGCAGTATTTTAGCCACAAGTATGCTCGAGCGAATATTGCTGAAAAATTGGTTTTTAACTTACCGTCAGGGTCTCCCAAGTCCTCGTATAAGTCTTTGACTATGCTCGGAAAGGCTTCGAAGGAAGCTAGAATTGGAATTAAAAATGTGGGGAATATTTAGATCGAACCTCAAGATTTTTGGGGCTTGCCTGCCTTAAAGGGACAGTCCCACTCTGTGACAAAATGAATCTTAAAATTAAAGAAGGGCAGTCTTATTAATAATTGCGGTTGACCTACTGTAATTCAGAAATCACGATGTTTCCAAAAAAAGTGGATAGAGGCCAGTAGTTCCCCACCCAGGCAGAATGGCGCTGCGTGCAAGGGGGGAGGGTTTCAAGTTGGCTTCACTTTATCGCTATGTAATAATTATTCGCATTCTCTGTTATGCAAAAACTTGTACACCATCAAGTTTATTACTAGAGGGATTGACAAAATGACTTCCAACATGGCTACTATCAACCATTGAGATTTTTTGTCCACATTGGCATGTTTCAAACTGTATAACTATTGATATTGCAGGGTTCCCACCCACCTGGAAAGTCAGGGAAATGGAAAATGGTCAGGGAAAGTCAGGGAATTTAGCAAGAACTAGTGAAAAGTCAGGGATATAGCTGAAAAAAAAAGAAATGGAAACGAAAGAAACCTAAAGAATGGTAGATTATAATTGGTAAAAATGTGAAAACTGCTACTTCATATGCTTTTACATGAAATTACATCCACATGCTAGTGGTACCGGTAGGCTACTTATTGGATTATCTAGATTTAATGCTACTTTCATTGAATTTCTTTGCCTCTTGTTTTTGAATTTGGTCAGGGAAATTTTGGAAATTGGTCAGGGAAAGTCAGGCAGGGTGTCTGGCCGTCTGGAAAACCTGGAAAAGTCATGGGAATCAGTATTGTCTGGAAATGTCAGGGAAATGTCACGGAAATTTAGTCTGTGTCTGGAAAATCTAAATAAAATCTAACTTAAAATGGAAAGTTAGGCACTATTGGTAATTTTTTTTAGCCCATTTTTAGTTTTTTTTGAGCAAAAAATTTGCCTGCGGCGCCATTTTCTGTCATTTGTTTTTGTTACCCATCAGATTTTCGCCTGCGGGCCATGGAAAATATTTTTGGGTCGAGGAAAAAAATTGCATTTTTGGGTGCGGCCCAGGGTAGTTGCCAAATATTGCAGTTTTAATTGCACATGTCAGTATAAATGAGTTAAAAATCACTTTCGTTTGGTCTGGAAATTTGTGAAAATTTGTCTGGAAAACCTGGAAATGTCATGGAAATTCGTTACTGGATTTGGCCAGACACCCTGGTCAGGGAAATTAACAGGTAAAAATTAGTGGGAACCCTGTATTGGTAATTATAAATCAAACTTAAATTGTTGCGCTCTTCTTGTTAATTCCCCTCTCCCCTGCAAAAAATGCTTGATATGTAAGGTACGTGGGACTGTCCCTTTAACAGTTTGAAGTGAGTAGGCCTATAATATCGTCTTGGAAAGTTTGTTGAATCCTAAGTGAATCTTGCTTGATCAGCTATATATATTTTTTTCCAGTAAAGCTTTTGGGATTAAATTCACTCTTATATTCCAAAATAACGACTGATTCTGTGAGTCTGTTGTATAGTGGCACTGTTGGCTATAAGGAATCTTTGGGATTTCCAGGGTTATTTTGAGATTCACTGAGATCTGTAACATATAAATGCAATTAACTTACCCATTAACAGAAATGCAAGGATGCTGGCTAGAAGAACGTTTGTAAAATATGCCATATTTTTTTAAATATATTTCCTGAATATTTGGATAAATGGATGTATTTGCAGCGCTGAGCAATACTGGACGCGCGTGAATTTTGTTTGTGGGTTACTTTTAATTGAAATCTTAGTAAATTTCTGATTTATGTTTGTTTTTCTTATCAGAAGAACATTAGTGGAGGATAAGACTGATTAAATTGCTCGTTGTAGGCATTTTTTCAAAGTGATTTTGTCAGAATTTTTGGCAAATCCATATAGAAATCAAAAACCCACTTTCGGGAAATTATCTCAACTGTTAGCATTTGAAGTTGATTTTATAAGCGATAAAAATTGATGGAAAAGTTTGGTTAGGGTTCAATAATTTTATTTTAAGCAATACGGAAAGCCGTGGGAATAGCTAGTTATTTTTTTTTATTTTTTTGCTCCAAAGAGTAAAAAAAAAATGGACGAAAGGACTTTTTACCTGCGCAGATTAATTTTATTGAAATTATTAATTTAATGGTACAACAATTTGAAATAAATATATTTTTTATTATGACCAAAAATCATCCATTAAAATCAATACAGTAATCAAGCCTTTAATGGGCCTACATGACAAGCAGAGTGTTATTAATGATTTATTATTTAAATTTATCCAAAGTTAATTTTTTTATTCAACAAAATATTCGTAGATTGATCATCCCAGTGAAAATATCCTAAACTCAGTAAAAAGTTTACTTATTCGGGATGAAACTTGCTGAAACAATATTATTGCAAGATGCGTATAGCCAGATGTTCTATGAGAGTTCCAAGATGGCGGCCAAAGGCGATAGCGATTGATTCCTTTAAATTAGAATCTCGCTATGCCATGCCCTTGTTAAAGGGAATGTCCCACTTTGAAAGAAGTGGGTTGTAGGAAAAAGAGCATGAAAAATTACAAAATTCATAGAAATTGCAATTGGATTTGAGCCCACCAATAATTATTTAATAAAATGTCCCGAATACGTGGATTTTAATGAAGCATAAAGTCCAAATGGGCGCCATTTAACTAACGGTTGTAAGGCATCAGCTCTCATGGAACTCGTATACACGCGGGTCGTAGAGGGCGCCACCAACTGTCAGTGTCTGCTGAAATCTATGGAAAGATGGCGCCTAACGTGTATTTGGCAAAACTTCTTGATTTCTTCAATATGGAAACTCTGCTGTCGTCACGGCCATTCATATCTAGTAAGTGTACGTGAGCAACTTAAATACTGTGCTTGCAACAAAGTGGGACTTTCCCTTTAACTTTTTTTTCTGGTCTTCTTTCTAAAAAATATCGGTGAGACTTTTTTCTTTTTGCAAATATCGGTGAAGTGGTCCGCCGGGCGGTTCCCGTTGTAATTACAGGTGTAGTGTAAAACGTGATGTGTGATTTGTTTTGCATCTGGTACGAATTGTTGGTTAGTTGGATTCAATGGCGTCATCGCACGCGCATCCTGCTGAATTTTGGAAGTCGCAGTATTTGTAGCCGTGATTCCAACACAAATCGCTGCCGCAGATTTGTTCCAACGGAACCAGTGATGCGTTGCAAATCCAGTAGATCCGGCAGTCTTTGTTGTCGGCTAAATACTCCCCGGAAAATGTGCACTTGCCTGAAATAAAAAAAATATGCAATTTTTAATACCCCTCGTTCACACACGAACATTTTGATTGTGATTCTATAGAACTTTTAGAATGTCTTTTTTTTTCGGAACCAATTGAGCACGTGGGACTTAATCTGTGGTTGCACGTGCAAAATGGAGTGTGGCTGAATGGAATAAGCACGTGCAAGCCTCGTGCTCAGGTTGTTCTAAAAGAAGTTATAAATCGATGGCTTAATTCAGACCTGTAGCGAATGAGCCAATTCGTCGAAAATGAGATAATTGTACCATTGTGATCCTGGAAGTGTCCCTAATGGACCTAAAGTTACAGAAATTAATTTAACCAATTATAATTGTTAAAGTTACAGAAGTGAAGAGTAGCGAATATCCAACAAGATATCATTCCTAAAAGTTATAAGTAGCGAATGGTACCGTTCGTCAGTTTACCTTTTAAATGTTGTCACATTCGCTATTTTTTTTTTGCATTCACTTTATTCAATAGGTAAACTAATGGATGTGCACATGCGCTACTTGTAACTTTGTTTATTTCGCTATTCCTGCAAACTTAATCTAAGTCAAACTAACGAATGTGCATTTTTAAGTCTTTCATTTCTCAAATGACTAATTAATTTACTAATTTAATTATTTAACAAAAATTAGCACACTGCCTATAAAATATATTATATATATTGTTTCATCTGTTCACCAAATTTCAGCCTTTTAACATTGTTTATTTCCAAGTTATACCGTTTTTCCATAAAAAAAATATTATCATGAAAGCAAATTTTGGCTTATTTGCTACTTGTGAATTAAGTCATCGAAATGTTCTATGGAAAGGTTGGATCATGATCAGTATAGATCAAGATTAAATTATCTGTGTGACTTACCTATTGCCTCGCCTGGCACCGTGTCAATAACTGCAAATAGAAATTATATATTTTTTTTATTAAAAAAAAAGGGTTTTTAATTATTAAATGAAGTGCAAAAATGCATTTTTTGATAATTAAGCAACTTACTTATTAGTGCAATTATTGCAGAAATTAAACAGAAATTCTTGAAGGCGGTCATCTTGAATGACTTATACTTTTGTTTTTTCTCGATTTCGTTGCTCCTTAATATTGTTACAGCACTTGTTTATATTTGAATGAATTTTTTTGGTATTTTTAGCCAGTATTTATACTGTTGTGTGGGCACATAATTTTGACACTATGGACAGTGTTACACACGTTCTGATAAGTTATCGAGTAGTATGGAGTAACTTATTGGCATGATTTATGAGTATTTGTTTTAGGAATTTCGAAATTTTAGGAATTGTATTGCTTTTATTTCTAAAAATATAAGGTGTTGACTGTTAAGTTAATGATTTATGAGCCTGTTTTTGGACATTTCAAACTTGGTTATGTAATAATTCAGATAATGTTTTTGTTCTCCACAAAAAATTTCCAGAATTTCTTTAAAAAAAAATTGTTGCAAATTAGTGAAATATTAGTGATTTTATTAAAGAAAGTTTTCAAACCAAATGTTTAAAAAGTAATTATTAAAATTTAAAAATTCTTGAAAGATATTTATTTGCCTTGACTAAGAGGAGAAAATTTTCAAACTTAATTTTTACTTTACCATAAAATTGCACCGGAAGTTTCGAAAGAATTTTATTTATCAATTTTGAATGAAATTTATGGTAATTGTTTTTAAAAATGGTGAATTCCTCTTTAATATTTTGTAAAGTTACTTCTGGAATTTTAATTAAGTTGTTGTTTACCATTTGATAGAGCAGTTTCAAAATAAATTACTGGTACATTTAAAATAACATCAATTTGATTGAATTTATTTGATTCAAAAAAACATTTTCTGGATTTTTTGGGAAAACGTTTTTTTTACTGAAGTTCAGTGGCTATTTTCTCCAAAAAAAAATTGCTTTATCTTTTTGGGTCAAACTTTAAACTCACAATTTAAACAATTCTCTGAAGAAATTAATGGCCACATTATAAGGTTTAAAAATGCACATTCGCTAGTTGGACTTTCATTGATTTTGCAGAAAAGTGAAATAAATTAAGTGTGAAGTACATGTAGTGAATGTACTATATGTTTGCCAATGCCTATACTGAGTCAAATGAATTCCAAAAAAAATGAGCAAAAATTGTCTTATTCGCCACTTGTACTTTAATAAAAATCCAGGTTTCGAGAACTTGAGTCTGTAGTCCCTATGACTCAAGACTCAGTTCTCGAGGTCTCGAGTTGTCAAGTTCTTAAGTTCTCAAGGTCACAAGTTTTCGAGGTCACAAGTTTTCGAGGTCACGAGTTCTCGAGACTCGAGCCACCAGACTCGAGTTCTCTAAACTCGAGCTGCTAGACTCAAGACTCGAGTTCATGAGTTCTCGATCTTCCAGACCTAAAACTCGAGCCACCAGACTCAAGACTCAAGTTCTCAATCTCGAGCCCCAAGACTGAAGTTCTCAAAACTCGAGCCGCCAGACTAGAGTTCTCGAGCCTCAAGACTCAAGATTTAAGCCCCAAGACTCACGATTCGAGCCTCCAGACTCTAGACTTAAGATTCGAGCCTCCAGATTTGAGCCATTTAGTCTCAAGATTCGGGCCATTAGGCTTGAGATTCTGGCCTCCAGGCTCGAGACTCGAGATTCAGGCCTAAAATCTCGAGACTCGAGATTCAAGCCTCTAGGCTAAAGAATCAAGATTCAAGCCTCCAGACTCGATTTGAGGCTATAGTCTCGAGATTTAAGTTGGCTCAAGTTGGCTCAAGACTGCCCGAGACGGCTCGAGACGGCTGGAGTCGGCTCGAGACGGCTGGAGTCGGCTGGAGACGGCTGGAGTCGGCTCGAGTTCTCGAGTCGGCTCGAGACGGCTCGAGTTCTTGAGTCCGCTCGAGACTGCTCGAGTCCGCTCGAGACCGCTCGAGTCGGCTCGAGACCGCTCGAGTCGGCTCGAGTTCTCGAGTCGGCTCGAGACCGCTAGTCCGCTCGAGACCGCTAGATTCGGCTCGAGACCGCTCGAGTTCTCGAGTCAGCTCGAGACCGCTGGAGTCGGCTCGAGACCGCTCGAGTCGGCTCGAGTTCTCGAGTCTACTCGAGACCGCTCAAGTCCGCTCGAGACTGCTCGAGACCGCTCGAGACGGCTCTAAACTGCTCGAGTCTGATGAGTTCTCGAGTCTGCTCGAGACGGCTCGAGTCGGCTCGCGACGGCTCGAGTCGGCTCGCGACGGCTCGAGTCGGCTCGCGACGGCTCGAGTCGGCTCGCGACGGCTCGAGACTGCTCGAGTCGGCTCGAGACTTCTCGAGTTCTCGAGTCAACTCGAGACTGCTGGAGTCGGCTCGAGATGGCTGGAGTCGGCTGGAGTCGGCTCGAGACTGCTCGAGTCGGCTCGAGTTCTTGAGTCCGGAGTCCGCTCAACACGGCTCGAGTCCGCTCGAGACTGCTCGAGTCGGCTCGAGACTGCTCGAGTCGGCTCGAGACTGCTCGAGTCGGCTCGAGTTCTCGAGTCCGCTCGAGTTCTCGAGTCCGCTCGAGTTCTCGAGTCCGCTCGAGTTCTCGAGTCCGCTCG
>JAQIXP010003299.1:0-13272 GCA_034700285.1 Proteroiulus fuscus
TTCAGTTTGAAGAAAACAAATTTAACATTGAAATCCCCATAGGCCCACGCTGTTAAAAGTGTGGACAGCCCCCTTAAATGCCGTGGCCATTTAATGCGGAGGTGGAGCTTATTTTACAGGGAAACAAATATCAATCACATTCCAAGAAAATGGAAATTCTTTTTGTGAAATTTTGAAAAATTATAAGAATCATTTTTTTTAAGGAATAACCCGGAAATCTGGTTTGATGATGTCGATGAGATATATTTGGAGAGGAAGCCTACATCGCTTGATCCGAGTGTCAGTTCAGCCGAAAATCCTTTAGTAAAAGCAGGCGCTTTTGATGGGTAAAAAAAATGGCTAATTTCTGAAAATATTCCAGCATTTCGGTTACAGGGAATGTAGACAATTTTTCCTCAAAATACAAGAATATCTTAAGAATTTTATCTCGAAATATACGAATATTTTTGGAATATCGTCTTTTCTGTGGGTATCATTCGGCCAAAAATATTTTGGGAGTCCTCATTTTAGTGTTTGGTTTATAGGAATCTTTTCCCAAAAATATAGGAATATAATATGAATTTTTTTTTCAAAATTATGGAAATATTTACCAAAACAGAACAAAAATAAGAAAATAAAAAGATATAGGTCATTTGTGATCCCTAGCTTACTTTATAGAAAATTTCCTTTTTTCTTCAGTTTAACGAGGGTCGTGGCGATGGACTGCGAGATGGTTGGCGTCGGGGACGACGGCGAGGACAGCATCCTGGCCCGTGTGTCCATCGTTAATCACTTTGGCATGTGCGTGTACGACAAGTTTGTCAAGCCCACCGAGGAGGTGACCGATTACAGGACGGCGGTCAGCGGGATTAGGCCTTCGGACGTGCGGAACGGTTGGAAACTGTGCAGATTCCTAAATGCAACGAATCATTTCATGTTTCTCGAAATGCATTCATGATTTTTTTTCCCGCAGGCGAGGAATTCAAGATGGTGCAAAAGGAAGTGAGCGACATCCTTCGGAATAGGATACTAGTCGGTCACGCCATCCAGAACGACTTAAAGGTGCTGAAAATAGATGAATAAGTACAGTATTTCGGTACCACAAATCGATTTTCCTCAAGCTAGCTGCAACTTTTCTTCTTGCAGGTCTTATTTCTGCCTCACCCGAGGAAAAACATAAGGGACACGTCCAGGTATAAACCCTTCCGAAAGTTGTTCAACGGCAGAAACCCCTCGCTGAAGAATCTGTCCGAGCAGCTACTAGGTGTCAAAGTGCAGACGGGGGAACATAACTCGGTAGGTATCTCCTCCGGTGCTTCGTTGTACTCGAATGTCTCGGGCAGTCCTCTTTCAGTTCTGGCTTATCCTTAGGTCCAAGATGCCCAAGCGGCCATGCGTCTATACACGATGCATTTGAAACGGTGGGAGGGCGAATTGAAAAATCAAAGAAAAGGAAAACGAACGGAAGCTGTACCGAAATTAAGCTGAAAAATATGAATAAATGTGATTCTAAATAGTTAATTCATTGCTGCTCGCTCATTTGAACGATGTTTTCGTGCCGAAACAACTAGGCAATTGGGTGCATCTCTGGAATACCTGAATGGTCAAATCTCAGAACTTTTAGCGCCATCTGTTAGTAATT
Organism: Proteroiulus fuscus; assembly: GCA_034700285.1. NCBI lineage: Eukaryota > Metazoa > Arthropoda > Diplopoda > Julida > Blaniulidae > Proteroiulus > Proteroiulus fuscus. The sequence goes on from JAQIXP010003299.1 coordinate 1,622, forward strand.
AGAGAAAGGTTCACCAATGGAATCATTCAAATCCCACTTAACTTCAATGCAATAATGCATAAAAATACTCCAATTTTTACAATTTCAATGTTAATATGGCAGAAATTTTCTGAGATTACAGAATGGTAAAATCTCAGGAATTTCAGCGCCATCTGTTAGTAATGGGAGAAAGGTCCACCATTGGAATCATTCAAATTCGGCTTCACTTTTCTTCAATGCAATAATAGGGAGGTTGAAAAGATTCGCCCGGAATAATTTCAAAACGGAATTGTAAAACTTTTAGAATACTTTTCGGAAAAAATATAAGTTTTGTTTTTGAGGTTGCAAAGCCCATAAGTCCACGAAACGACTAAATAATTGAACTTGACTCGAAACTTGTATAGTTAGAATTGCGATTAGGGTGAAAATCCCTACCACTGGTCACATAGTAATTCTGTAAACCTATTTTTTCCCCAACAAAATCTTCTACTTATTTCGGGTAAAAGGTTCTGATTTCGGGCGAAATGGGTTAAACAGACAGGATATGACATAATACTGTAAGTTTTCGTTTATAAGATTATTTCGGGCAAATCTTTTCAACCTCCCTACTGCATAAAAATATTCCAATTATTAAAATTAACTGTAATATTAAAAAAAAGGCAGAAATTTTCTGAGGTTTTTAGCAGCATACATTCGGTAGCACTTTTGGCAATAAAAATTGGTGCCACGAGGGTAAAAAAAAAAAACCAGTGAAAATCAGTTTTAACTCTGAATTCGAGCAGTTATTTCAAATGACATTTGAAAATACCTCTCGAATTGACTCCCTTTGAATCCCCAAGACTTAAGACATAACATAACGACTCAAAAACTAGTCGCAATGCATTTTATTTCGATCACATAGCAGAACAAATTAATAAACGGAAATTAATTAACACCTGCCATTGCAATGCCAGGTCGAATATGAACGTCTAGAGTATATACACTCACACACAGAGATATCGGAAAGATTAAAAATATACTTTTTTAGCGCTGCTGCTGCTGAACGACTATCGATCCCCGCTTCCAACATTGATTAAGATTACAGAATTACGACAAATGCCAAAATTGTCTAATTAGAAACAAAAAAGGATGCAAAATGGACTAATTAACATGGTATTCATTAGCCAGAGAAAAACGAACCACTTGGCACTAAAAATAGGGCTCTAATTTGTGCCTAAAAACAGGAGAATTCTGCACAAAAAATGCACCCTGAACGATAAGGCTCTCCATTACTACTTCATGGAGCATGCGCGAAACAAAAACTAATAACAACCACCATCGTTTAATTATTTTTGAAAAAAAATTCCCCAAAAAGACATCACTGCCATCAAGTTTATAATTCACGGTTGCTGCACCCTGGTGGTCATATTACAAGTCATCTGGTGAACTTTGGAACCAGTTTTTTGGCTCACTAAAAAACTTGTATATTAAGCCCTGGACGGCAGGGCAACCTCGCACATGCGCCTTTCGGCTTTCTTAAACCCCAGAATTAAAAAAAATCACAAAAATGCTTCCCTTTTCTATCATGATCGTTAACGCTTCCTGCCGGGACTCTGCCCAAAATTAAGTTTTTCAAGTAACCTTACGTACCAGAAACTTACGAAACATTAAAATCTTAACGTTTCGATAAATTTCGTAAACTAGTTTCGTGTAATAAGCCTTTTTGCTTTTCGGCACTTTTAGCAATTAAAGGGAACAAGTAATTCTAGTTATATGCTGGAATTGTGACTTACACCGAAAATCTAAATTTTAAAGAATCGTGATTTTAGAAACTCAAGATTCTGACAAAAATCGTAATTTCGAATCACGATTATTAGACTGCACCATCTGACAAAGGAATTTTAGGGCATTTTAGAATGGGTAAAGTATTTAGTAATTATAGATGGCGCTATACGTCTAAATCGCATAACATCGACCGTTATTTAAGTACTGGCTAAACGGTAGTTAAAAGTATTCTAATAGATGGAGCTTTACTTATCAAATGGATGCATCATCGATTCGCATACTGAAACTATGTCCAGGTCCCAAACACCCAAAAATTCAGCAGTTTTCCAATAAACTGAAAAATTCTCAGCTCTATTAAAATAGCATCAGGTTGAAAAAAACTTGGGAAAAAAACTAACTAGACCCTCAGTCGGAAGGTGAATGCACACTATAAAGGCAAAGGAAAAATCGATTGGCTATGATTTTGCACTAATGTAATCTCGAACAAAATCTGGAGGAATCCCAAGGTATCCCGAATAAATCCTTTTAAGTACAATCCTTTTTTAACAAAAGCTGCATAAGTATCTCACGCTTTACGATGAGCTAACTCCGAAACCCCAAACATACCACTCCTACTACAAAATCCTCCTAAATCCCAGCAAATCTCGTGAATCCCCAAGATATTCTCATTAAGTACTACCATTTCTACCCATCAGCTGGCTCATTTCCGATAATTTTTCGGGAACGTGAGCCTGCCACCTAGTGCAAACGGTCAAAATAAAACTGGCACTAGGTGGCAGGCTCAGATCCAAAAGTTGTAATACAGCTCAAACTAATTTCAAACGCAATCAGCATTAATCCAAGCAAATCTCATGCATCCCAACATTTTCTTGCACGTTTTCTTTGGGGTGTGGAATTTCCACAGTTGCCAAATTCTGCCACAGGGTGAGCAGTGGCGCACAAAGCCACAGAATCCATTACATAACGGAATAGCCCAACACGGTGGCGCTGTATTACTTTCGGTGATAGAAACCAATATTGACCCCCTCCCCATGAGCAAAATAATTTTGCCAGGTGGCGCGCCTGTAGTTTCAGCATCAGCGCCACCGTGTAGGACTACATCGCCCATAATGGCTGACCCTGAGCATTCAGCTCTCAATTATTGCAGGAGAAAAATTGTCATTAATTCGTCACAACCTCAAATTTTGGACACCACTTGCGCAACAAGTCACGGGTGTCAGGACACGATTTGACCAGGCCACCAATTTCCCACTAGGGGTCGCATTTTGGTGTGTTTCCGCTCTCGCCTGAAACGACAAAACTTCCAAATCATTATTCTAACCGAGCCCCACATCCTTTGCCGATACAGTGTGACTCCCTAGCGAACCCCTAGTCTCAAAAACTTCCAAAAAACAAGCATGGCTCATCCCTAAAACCTCGCGGGGGACGGAAAACTATGCTAACCCCCAACAACACGCGCTGCTAAAAACTAAAGGACAAAAACCGAAAGAAAAAACACCCTAACGAGGACACGCGGGGCGGACACCAACTACGACGACACCTCACGAGTGCCCCAAAAAGCGGACGATAAAACCCTGGGTTAAAAGAAACAAAATCGGATTACGGGAACGGAAGCGGAACTGAAAAACGGGATTAAAGAAAAAAAAAACCATTAACTTAAAAATTTTCAAAAAACACGATAAGCCTCCCCACTGCTACAACCTCAACATATCTACGGTCGTGATTACTTTGATTTCAAAAAATAAAATCGAAAAAAAAACCCTGAAAAAAAAACAACATGTCCTACACCACAACCCCACCAAAGAGTGACCCCCTTCGACGACAAACACGTGGAAAAAAAGGTGGCGGCCGACATGGGCGGCGCCGTCGTCGTTCTCTCGTGTTGACCCCCTGCTGGATGGAACTACGCTTTCCGTGCTCGTGTGGTGATTGCTGTCCAACTGGGAAAAACCTTAGTTGTCTCCGCGGAAAATGGAGAGAGGCGCGCCGACTAACAAACGCAGGCTGCAACGTGGGTCAAAACCGGAGACGTTTTAGGCGGCTTACTCACACTCGCGAGCAAAGTGGCCAAACTCGCCGCAGTTGTAACACTTTCGGCAATTGCGAGCCATGTGCCCCTTCTCGTTGCACCTGCAAGCGAGCAGACGGGAGGGACACCGTCAGTTAAGGTCTGACCCAGGGGTCAACAGTAACCGGCCGGGGCTGCTACACTACTCGTGATCACGACTCCGCCATTTTCCGACAAGGAAACCAAAACCATTAGAATACAGTCAGATTAACCCTATCTTAGGGCATGGTCAACTATACACAGCCAATAATAAAAGCGCATTGAGTTTTTGGCCACTAAGTGCCTACTTTGGTCTATGATAACTCCCCTATCAAAAGTACTCACATAGTGCCTCATTTTTAAATTTTTTTTGGCCATTTTGGAATGGGACAAACAGTAGTTGTTCATCATAGATGGCGCTTTACTTTTAAAGGGGCGTATTGACCTTCCCTTCCCCCCTCTCCATTTTTTTAATAAAAATTATTCAATATCGCATACATCAAGTTTGCAAAATTTCTCACAAATGTACAAATACCGCCGAAAATTCTGATTTTTACTGTGGTTCATGAAGCCACCCTCGTACAAAATTAAAAGGTACCGCAAATTCTCCAATTGGGGGGCGCCCGCTTAACAAAACTAAGGGTGTGTAGACTGCCCGCTTACGAGAGACGCCCGTTTATAAAACTTTATTTGAAAATTGTTCAGAAACTTGGCTAAATTTCCTAGTCATAATCTGAAATTCCACAATATTAGGGTGCCCGCTTATTGCAGACTGCCCGCCAAATTCCTAAAACTAGCCTAGCAACTGCTCGCCTATTGGATACTGTCCGCCTTTTAGGGACGCCCGCCAACTGGAGAATTGACGGTATTTGAAGAACACGAGCACAGGTTTGAAATGCTACATGAGAAAAGCTCTGCCTAATGACTACATTTCATACGTAAGTACCACTTACGCGTATTTCGTCAGAGGTGTCCCCACTAACCACAGTAGAAAAGAAAATTTTCCCCTATTTTTCCTTTTTACGAAATTTTGCAAACTCACTTTCCCAAATTTTTCACATTTCTGATATTCGCGAGACAGAAAAACGTAACGTTTACCAGACATATTTTTCAGGAAATTTCCCACCCTAAAACAAATTAGGCCCAAACTTTAGACGGTAAGACTATTTCCCCATTTTCCCTGACCTGCAATTCCTTTTGAATGGTAGTACCAGTTTACAGAAAATGGCGTCGTTTTCACAATTCGCTCATATACTAGTGTAACAGCCTCGGCCAAACACGCACACAAGTACAAAGGTCTGTTTTGTGGCAAAAAAAAATCCCAAGCAAGAAAATTTTCAAACTTCGGCAAAAAAAAAAAAAGTAAATTTAAACCAAAATATCGACTAAATCGACTAATAAGACGTAACGCACACCTAAGAGGCAACTAAAAGCCCCAACACCAAGCAGGAATAAAATGCAAGCCAGGTACATTCAGAATTCAAAGTGCATTTTGTGAGAAAATCTTTCATAAAAAATGGGCCTAAAATATTAAAATGGGAAAGGGCATGTTGGTTGCATGTCATGCTATTCCTCTTATTATTCAATCGTTGGTAAAGGTAAACTATCACCATGTTAAGAGTCATTTAAAAAAAAAAAAAAAAAACTGGTTTCACAGGAGGCAGCCATTTTTAAACGAGTGGTGCAATCTACTGATTACCTAAAGTACTACTATTCACTTTTGCCAGGATTTTGCAATAGTAACCGCTAGATGCCGCCGCGAGTATTTGAGAAATGGCGCCATCCACGTTTTCAGAAGTTATTTTTGAAATATTATTCTAACTATTATTCGTCTAACTTTACAATAACTCTCAAATAGACAAGCCGCCAGTTCAAGAGTTTGTTAAACATACTAAAAAAAAGTCAATGTCGATGGTATAATTCAGAAGTAGAGAATAAGCCAAAAGTTGCTTTTGAGATGAGTGTTTTTATGGAAAAAGGTATAATTAGGAAATAAACAATGTTAAAAAACTGAAATTTAGCGAACAGATAAAACAATATACATTTTAAGAGTGAATGTGCTAATTTTTGTTAAATAATTAAATTAATTGATTAATTTGAGAAATAAATGGCTTAAAAATGCCCATTCGCTAGTTTGACTTGTATAAAGTGTTATAAAAATCCATGTCACGAGAAATTTGCAAAAAATAAATGGTATCACTCACTACTTGTCCTTTTTAGAAAGGATAGCTTGTGGTTTATTAGCTACTCTTCACTTCTGCAACTTTAACAATTATTGGTTAAATTAATTTTTGTAACTTGAAGTGAATTAGGGACACTTCCAGGCTGACAATGGTCCAAATACCTCATTTTCCACAAATTGGCTCATTCGCCACTTCTGAATTAAGCCATCGATATAAAGTCGGTAAGCTATTCCACGAACTTCCGATGGGATGCCCAAGATGGTGGCGCTAGTGATGTCATATAAACCAAATATCAGAAGCGCCACCTGGCAAAGAAATTTTTACTTGGGCATTCCATCACTGAAACTACGCTAGCGCCACCATATTCGACTTCTTTGACCTTAAGAGTTTGAAGGGTTATGCGAACCCTATCAATGTTCAAAATGAGTTTTTTCGAGACACTTTTACTTTGTAATATTGTTTAAATTGAATGTACCAAACAGTTTTGACACGAATTAACCCAATATTATATTTGCATTGGCACAGCGCCCTCTACTACGAAACCATACTCCAGCAGTCCGCACTTTCAAAATTAGTGACATTATGAGATATTAAAACGTCAATCGCACCCACGTGCAGGGAGCGCAGTTTCCCCAAGATTCTTACGAGAATAGCAAATTATAAGACGCCACTGTAAAGAGCATCGTTCGAAACATCCCCGGACCGGCATTCCCACAGCAGCTCTAGCTAACTAAGATGCATGTGTTGGCAAAAAAAAATGAGAACTAAACAGAAAACACGAAACGAGCGGTTGGCGTACTACAGTGGGTCGGTGCCTTGTGACCACGGGATCTAGGTGCATGCAAGCTCAAAAATAAAAGGATTAATAGACGTTAGGAATGGATTGGTTGCGAGGTTATCTTCTGCCGAGCAAACAGACCTCTGTGCTGAGAAATCGAAACTTGACGAGTCTAGGAAGATTTCTAGGCTGAGATCGCACCAATGGGCACGAGGCGTTCGAAGGATTCAAATATCGGAATACCAATTTTTAGAACGGAAATCCAAATTTTGTGAAATATCCATTTCGGAATCACAGATTTGTCAAAATCGCAGTTTCCGAATCAAATTTTGGACCGAAATCCAGATTGCGAAATTCTGAAAAAATTTTTGGCCAAATGACCAAGATTTCAAAAAAAATTCCGGTTTATTTTTGTCCAAGGGGCTTTTATTGTCCAACAAACGTAATTTTCAGACTACAATCGAGCTTACCAAGGCACTTCGAAGGCAAAACCAAAACCCGATACTTTTCAGAAAAAAAATTACACTTAAAGAGTAAAAACTACGTTCAAAAAACCCAGCTAATGGCACAAAATCGTCTCAAATTTAACCGACTCGAATATCTTCCTTCGGTCCAGAAAGCCGAGCGACTGGTCAAGTTTCCATTTCGTGAGAAAACGGACAACACACAAACTAAACTAAAAAAAATACTAAAAAGACCGAAGAATTCGGCACAGACCGGACGTTACAGAAGGGGGACAGAGACAAGAGAATTGAAAAAGGAAAGTCGCCGTTTTAAAAACCATAAGACCAAAATGCTTCTTTTTATTATATCTCAAAAGCGTACAACTCCTTTCGGTAAAAGGTTTTTAAATCTTTTTAAAACTTTTTTTCCCTTTTATCTCTCGCACGAAAAATTTCAAATAATAAAGAATTATCGTTAGCACAGCTCCCACAAACCACCTCTGCGATCCACAGAACTCGTGAAACGGAACAGGAAAAAAAAAAATAGGGAAAAAACGAACGAACTTAATGGACGACGAGTGGATGGCAGAGGCTATAAAATGGACCCTATGTTCGGTTAATGAAACAACTCGCAAACATTTCAGATTATTTTAACGTCAGGGATGGGTATGTCTCTCTCTCTCCCTCCGGCGTGTGTGGGTGCGCTTACCGGTAACACACGGCATCCTCGCCGTTGCCGCTGCCGGACTCCGGGCAGTCGCGAGATATGTGGCCGCTGCCACCGCACTTGTAGCACCGACGGTCGTCCTTCTCGCCGCCTCCACCGCCGCCTGGGCAATCACGAGAGATGTGGCCCATCTTGCCACAGCCGTAGCACTGAAAACGAACGCAAAGGGTAAAGGTCAGTAACCGCAACCCGAAAGCGAAGCCCGGGGCTCCCACTCTGAAAGTTGACCATTTTTTTTAAGGAATTTAGGACACTTTTTGCATAAAAATTCGGACATTTTTTTCGCAAAATTAAAATATTTTTTCACAAAATTTTTGGACATTTTTTTTGCAAAGTTTTCGGACATATATCAATTCATAGTTACTGAATTGACCCAGGTTTACAGCACCACCTACTTTTCTTTGAGCAGTTTTTTTGAAATTCTGCTTATTATAGCGAGTTTGAACTTTTCAAGTGGGTTTGCCTACCAATAAGAAAGCCAGGTATTTTTAAACGCACAATTTGACATCATTGCACGATCGTTTGATATTTATTTTAAATTTTGACGAAAATTTAAAGATTTTTAGGACATTTTTCATAAATTTTAAGACAATTTTTTTAGGAATTTTAGGACAAATGGGAGTCTGAGAGCCGGTCAGTTCCGACGAGTATTTCGGCAGCTTACACGGAAGGCAACTGATCGTAAAAAAAAAAAAAAACCTACCGCCAGGTCACCTAATCGGGGACCATAATCGACAAATTTGGGGTAAAAAAAAAACAACGTACGCTTACATTCTTGCCCTTCATTCCACCGCCACCGCCGCCGCCACCACCTCCTCCACCGCCGCCGCCGCCTCCACGACGATCCTCCCGGTCGCAGTCCCGCGAGATGTGCCCGGACTTGCCGCACACGTAGCACGTCTTGCTCGACTCGGGGCAGTCTCGGGCAAAGTGGCCGGTCTTGTTGCAATTGTAGCAAGACGCTGCAAGAAAAAAAAAAGTACAACATTTAGGACGGGACATCCCAGTTTCCCCCTCTCCGACCGAAACCACGGCGTTGTGTATAAACCGGGACTAACCAGACCCCACCTTCGACCCTTTGGTGTGACGACGCGAGTTCGACCCCTCCCAAAGTTAAAAAGACAATAACCTGACCGCCACCCCCTCCCCCGACCGTCTACTTACGTTCGTCCGGCGAGTTGGTGCAGTCTTTGGCAATGTGCCCAACGCCGTTACAACGGTAGCATCGATCCTGCTCCTCTCGGCAGTCCCGTGCATAGTGGCCAGTGCGATTGCACTTGTAGCACTTCTCTGCAAAGTGCAAAACGGGGATGGCTTCTTTCAGTTTTTTTGTCTTAACGTTTATTCTACCGACAGAGGGGCGCTAGTGCCCTTACGTCTCGCGGCGCAACACGACCACGCGCGCAGAGGGCGCAAGGCGGGAGCGTAAAATAAGAGACAAAAAAGGACAAAAACAAGCCCGCATCCCTTTGCACTGTACAGACTCCACCGGCGGGGAAAGCGCCACGGACAGACGGACTAAGCGCGGTCACCACCCCCGTCATCAACACCAAATTGCTCGAGTACACTGGACATGCACACGACATAATTCGCAAATTTCAAACACAAAATGGTAAAAAAAAAAAAAACGCAGTTGCTTCGACCCTAAAATCCCGATTTTCGAAAACATAAATATACATTTCCATGGAATTGTGATTCTGCAAATCATCACTTTTGCCAAAATCACAAATTTGGAATCCTCATTTTTAAACAGAAATTTAAAAAGCTTGATACAATGGATATCAAATGATTATGGCTGCCTGAATCGTGATTTTCGGCAGAAATCCATAAATCCGTATTTTCTGAACTCGCTATTTTGAAACGCATGATTACTGGGACCAAACGATCTCGATTTCAAGAGAAAATAAATCAGATTTACAAATCTATGCCAAGTGACTTTAATCTTTTTTATTTTAAAACCAAAATCGTCTACACAGTACCGATTTTGTTAAACATGATTCAGTCAAAATCCTAGCATGTTCATTTTAGAAATCCAAGATTTTTGTCCAAATCGTGATTTTTAAACAGATCCTAATTAAAAATCTCATCTTTAGAAATTTATGCAAAAAAATTTGAATTTCTTGAGCAAGGTAAAGCAGGTTCCCTGCAAAATTTATTTAATTCTTCAATGCATTTTTTCATGGTTTCAGGTAGCAAAATATTTCTCCAATATATTTTCTGGAACTTCCACAACTTTTGCAATGCAAGAGTCAAATAAAAAAAAATACTCGACATAAATAAACTGCCAAAACGCTCGATTATTTTGAGTTTTAAAAAACTACGAGGGCAATCGATCGCCGCTTATCTGTCAAGTTTCCTAATCTACGGAATAAAGAGTAAATAAAATACAAGGCCGACGTTTTAAGAAACAGCATTTAGGATCTACATATACTTTCGAAACTGCCGATTAATTCCACCACAAGCACCCTTCCAACCATATTTCTGAAGTTTTTATGATATCTACATTACTTGGCACAACAATTGAGATTTCACTCTAAAAAAAAATCAAGATTTGGAAATCACAATTTTGGCAAAACTAAAATCATTACTCTAAACTCGTCATTTTATCTCAATCATTATTTTCAAAATCCCAATTTCACGAAAACTTATAAATCTCAATAATCACGATTTTAGACCAATTCTTGAAACATTGGCTCACTATTCGGCCAAAAAAGCGATTTATTTTAATTGCTATTCATCTAGATTTCGAGGTTAAGAATCATGATTTCAAAGAATTTTGATTCCAATTTAAAAATCAAAACCTCAGCAAAATCATGAATTCTACTCTTACAATTCAATAAAATTTCAATTTCCAATCTAAAATTCATTTCAAACACGTACGTAACACAATCACCCAAAATCACAATTTCATAAAAACTTATTTGGTCTCAAAAATCACGCTTTTGGAATAAATCTTGAAACATTGACTATTCGGCCAAAAAAAGAATTTATTTTTAATTGCTATTTATGAAAAATATCTGTGTTAATAATCTTGATTCGCCAATCGGGATGCCATAGCATTGATTTTCGATTGAAAACCAAAACCTCAACAAAATAACTATTTCTACGCTCACAATTCAATAAAATTTCAATTTCCAAACAAAAAATAACGATTTCAAACAAGCACTTTTAGCGCAATCATGATTTCCAAAATCACAATTCCACGAAAACTTATTCGATTTCAAAAATCACGATTTTAGACCAATTCTTGAAACATTGACTCACTATTCGGCAAACAAGTGATTTTTTTGATTTGCTATTTATGTAGAATTGTGATTTTTGCGTGGCAATCTGGATTTCGGTGTTAAGAATCATATTTCGCCAATCACGGCTCCATAGAATTTTAACTTCCGATTAAAAATCAAAACCTCGGCAAAATCATGAATTCTATAAAAGTTAAAATTTCCAATCTAAAAATCATGAGTTCAAACTCGCCATTTTATCACAATCATGATTTTCAAAATAACAATTCCACGAAAGCTTATTAGATCTCAAAAATCACGATTTTAGACCAAATTCTTGAAACATTGACTATTCGGCAAACAACGATTTTTTTGAATTGCTATTTATGAAAAATTCTGATTTTTGCGTCAGTCGCAATCTGGATTTTGGGGTTAAGGGGGCTGTCCACACTTTTAAAAAATGCATGCTCCTATGGGAATCTCCATGTTAACTAATGGTACATATTAAG
>JAQIXP010003300.1:0-13272 GCA_034700285.1 Proteroiulus fuscus
AATATGTACCGGTAATTAACATGGAGATTCCCATAGGAGCATGCATTTTGTTGATAGTGTGGACAGCCCCCTTAAAATAGTGAGTTTAGTTTTAGTGATCTACACTGATATAGATGTAGTAAAAAGTCTTCTAAAGTAATATTTACTTGTAGTTATCTATCACTGAATTCATTAACAGGGTTGATTTACACTGACAGTTGTTGTCAAAAAAGACAATTAAGTTGTGTTTAGTTATAGTGATCTACAATGAAATGATTGACAGTTATTTACATTGGCAATAGTCTTCTTACAATGAGGTGGAAATTTTCTGAGATTTCTGAGTAGTGTACACTTTTATGGCGCATTTGGCAATAAAAATGGATGCCATTTTGCTTGTTAAACATTTTTCACGAAATCATGAAAAATAAAGCATCACATAACAGTTGAATTTATCATATTAGCATGATATATTTTAGTTTAAAATCTAAAAATTCCTATAATAATTATGTTTTATCCACACACACACATGACGAAATTTTTGGAAGACCCTATTATAAGGGCGAGAAGCAGAACTTTGTGATATTGTTGATGGTACAATTTTAATGTGGCTGTAAAACAGAAAGTATATCAATTCCCCACAAAAATCCAATCATGAGTTTGCGTTAGTGCTTTTAAGCACGATATATACTTTATTGGTCATTTTATAATTGATTAAAGTCATGATGTTGCACTTGCATGGGCTTTCTCACTGAAGTCTGAAGTTGACCAGATGCTCATTGAAAAATCCAATTTGTTGATAAAGTGCGCAATTTGAAATGACATAAAGAAATGTGAGTATACACAATGTACAATTACATTTTTATTATATTGACTAAATATATACCGGTATATCATGCAGGGCAGCAGATTAAGCTAAAAAGTTTAGCAGCTTTTTTTAAAGTTTCTAGTCAACTATATAAAAGGGAAAGTGCCACTTAAATAGAAGCTGAATATAGAGCATGGGAAATTAGGAAAGGCTTGGAAATTTCAATTTAATTTGAGCCCAGCAATCATTAAATAAAATGTCCTGAATACATGAATTTGGTTTAAAATGCAAAGCCAAAGAGTAGCATGGTAAATGTTATTTTTGCATCACCCCGCAAATGAGGGCTTGAGCCTCATGCCGGGGTGGCAGCTACCATGCTCAGCCAGATCATTTTAAGGTTACCCCATAAATGTGGGCTTGAGTTTTTTTGCTGTGCGCTATGAATTAACACAAAAATTCAAGATTTTTGTTTGCACATAAAGTTTTTTTTAATGTTTGCAACAAACTTAATAAAAAAAATGTGTAACTTTGCAGTGATACAAACTGCAGACCCGTGAGTTTAGAAACCAGCACTTTACCCCAAAGCCACATATTATTTTATTAAGTTTGTTGCAAACAAAAAAACTGTATGTGCAAACAAAAATCTTTTATTTTTGTGTTAATTCATAGAGCACAGCATAAGACTACAGTCCACATTTGTGGGGTAAACTCAAATTGATATGGCTGAGCATGGTAGCTGCCACCCCGGCATGAGGCTTAAGCCCACATTTGCGGGGTGATGCAGATATGACATTTACCATACTACTACCAAGTAGGCGTCATTTCACTGACATTATATAGTGCCCTCTACTAGATAAAAGCCATCAGCTCTCATGAAACACGAGGGGATGTATGTCCTAGATGGCGCCACCAACTTTCATTTTCTGCTGAAATCTGTGGAAATATAGCACCTAATATGACATTGTGTTTCTTTAAAATGAAAACTGCTGCACTTATTATTGACAATTTAAATATAACTTGTTACAAAGTGGGACTTTCCCTTTAACCAACTTTTGGGGAATACTGTAACGTGTTCTATAAGTGGCTGCATTAACTGGTAAATTAGTTTTTCAAAATTTACATTAAATTGTCGTTAAATAAACGCAGTAATTTCATTATTCCAACTTGTAGTTTGTGTAAATACAATTTAATGATTTTAAGACTAGGTGAGGGGGTATTTTGTAACTGCTCTTTTGTAAGTTTGTCAAAGTCAATTAATTTTATAAACCTATTATTTAAGTAGAAATTAATGATTAAGGGTGAAAAAATATATACACTTCTATAGTATATGTTTTAAGATGGAGCCAATGATTGCATTTCTTAAATCCATTCATGCTGGGGCCACTTAACTTCACTCGTTTGGAGGTTAAAAGTGTAGAGAAAGGATTTTGAAGCAATTATTAATGCACTTAGATATGCAAATGATGCGGTGATTACGCATGCATGACTTTTGGAGAAGCGTTTTTTAATTCAATTTTATCAATTAACATTGCATGTAGTAACATCTAGAAAATCCAATTAATTCCCAAAAGTACCATTGCACTTAAATTATTTTTTTTTACGAAATCACAAGTGTTCTTCACTGGCATCACAGAAGTTGAAAAATTGACTAAATTGTTAGTTTTTCTATGATTAATTTGTAGTTTTAAGTTACCAAAATTAAGCCTTAATTATTATATTAATTAATCGTGAAAGTTAAAGGGAAACTGTTAAGTGGAAAATCAAATTCCAAAGTGCTGGAATTGATGGATTGAACTGCCTTTCTTATGACTGGCATAAGCAATCAATAATAAAGAACATATATGATGAATTTCAGAATGTATAGTAATAGAGAAGTTGTGAATTTTCTGGAATTTTAAAGTAATTCATGAAATCTTCCCTCGATGACGTCATATCCTGTCACTTATTATAAATCCACAAAAAAATTGATTATATTTAATGAAATTATTTAATTTTTTTGTATTTTTAAATGAGGCTTGAAATAAGTAAAACGAAATTCCAATGCTGACAGATGTAAGGTGTTACCAGCAGTAAATCCACAGAATTTAGGGACAAATAGGCAGTATTTGTGTTTGGTCACACTGCACTCTATTGCTATTAGTTTACAGAGTTTAAGTAAAAATTTTCGAAACATTCCAGTTTTGTGAACTCAAATACCGTATACGAAGTACTGATGGCTTAGAGCACAAGTAGTGAATGTCTAATGTGATAACATGGCTCATTCCCTACTTGTGCTCAAAAGGTCGATATTTATACAAATGTACGGTACACAAGACTAACGATTTTCCAATTTGAATTGCGTTTTAAATAAGTTAGTAAGTTACTTCACGAAATTTTGCAACCTCTCTAATGTGATGTCTATTAGTGATAACCATGATCTGCTTTAAAGGGAAAGTCCCATTTTGAAAGAAGTAACTTGTAGGAGGAAAACCATGGAAAATTAGGAAAGGAATTTGCAATTTGATTTGAGCCCACCAATCGGTAAATAAAATGTCCTGAATATATGGATTTGGTTGAAAATACAAAGCCCAAGTAGGCCCCATTTTACTGACTGTATGTAGCGCCCTCTACTGGACAAAATGCATCATCTTTAATGAAATACGTAGACACCCATGCCCTAGAGGGCGCCACCTACTTTCAGTGTTTGTTGAAATGTATGGAAAAATGGCGCCTAACATGTATTTGGCAAAAGTGGTATAGTAATTTCTTCAAACTGCTTCAATATTATGAACAACAAGTGTGAACAACTTAAAAATATCACTTGTTACAAAGTGGGACTTTCCCTTTAAGCGTGACTTTATTTTTAATCATAGTACGGTACCAAAAGATGTGAATAGGATATAATCATGGTCGTAATACATAAAAGAAAATGTGCCTTGAGATATTGCAATTTATCTGATATCTAAACTGGGTTTCTGCTTCAAATGAAATTTTTTCCACCACACGTAAGTTTTCTCATCTGAAACTTATTTGTTGTTGGTGTGTAATCTCAATTAGCTTTTTGATAAATCAATATTTGCGTTTATTTTTTAAGTATAGCATAGCGGTGTATATATATATATAGGTTTCTATATAGAGAGCAGTTGGTTGTTATTTAGTCTCTCTCTCTCTCTCTAATAAAATATAATCTGATTTGAAATGTTGGTTTTTTTGAAGTAAACATGTCACTTTCCCTTTTGTCCGTTAGTGGTGCGAAAACAGCTCTTATTGAATCAACTTTAGCTTAAAAGCCCAACATTATCATCTATACTTTTACTGCGTTTTGTATATTAGTAGAGAGAGAAAAAAAATCCATATTATTATATACACAGATGTTCAATTGACTGCCTTTTTTCTATGCTTTTTCAATGGAAAATAACTATAGAGAGACTTGAATTAACACCAGAAATAGAAGCAATAATTTATAATATACGAGCGTAGATCCCCGTTGAGCAACCTATAAGCCTGCCTATATATATATATAGTACATTCTTTGGTTGGCTGATAATCCTGCCTATGTAGTACATTCTTTGGTTGGCTGGTTTGTAAATTACTGAAGCTAAAATTGTCTTAATAAAACTTTACTTTTTAAAATTGCTAGCAATATAGTTAAATAATTAATGATAATTAAAAGATGGAAGGAAAATATCATTCACTTGGGAGCATGTCATTGTTGATATCATGTGATATTATCATAGGGACATGTATTGCATGATAATATAAGCCTATAGTGAGTAGTGACCATTACTATGACGCTCTAGCTGAAGGTATACAAGCAATGGCTACCCTCAGTGGGCTAATAACCATGTATAGTTTCATCACATTTTCTTTGAAATCATTGAACTAATGGTAATATTTTTACACGGTATACGAAATATTTTCTATTTTTATGGTGTTTATGGCCTGTTCCAGTAATTTTTGAACCTGGGCCCGCCACTTATAGCACTTACTTGTTAGTGTTTGCTTTCCATTGGTGCCTGCATGTATTACTTTGGCTTTTGTGGAAATACAGTCAGTACAGTCAGCTTTAGGCTTATCTAGCTTCAAATATAAAGCCAGTTTGTGCTTGGTGTTGAATTAAAGCAATATTGTTGTTAAAAAAGAAGAAAAGTAGAAAAAATGGGAAGTTTTTTTTGAAATTTCGTATAACCCATTTGTCACTTTTTTTAAGCATGTTGGCAGTTAAGATTTTCTGGCAACATACGAAGTATGAAAGTCATCTTTCAATAAAAACTATTGTCATTAATAATTGAGGGCATAATACTTTAACAAATGATTTAGTGAACTCTCTGATATATGGCTTGTTAGAACCATAATTACACGAAGAATAAGGAAGTTTTTTTATGAAGACAAATTGTAGGTGGCGTAATTTGAAGCAACAGCTGCTTTGGAAGCCATATTGATTTTACAATTTCAGTTGTTGGTAACTTTGTCTTGAGGAATGCGAAAACGCCTTCTTGTGACACTTTAGAGAACACGAACTTTTGAGAACATTCAATGCTAAAAATACATTACTTTTTAGAAAGTTTATAAATTGTTTGTAAAAGTTAGGGAATTATTTTTATGAACAATATGGAATTTATTTGTTGAGCAAGGTCAGAGAATTATTTTTAACAAAAGTCAGGGGACTGAGCAAATTTAGTGAATTACTTTTAAAATAAGTTAGGTATATAATTATTTTTTTTTTTAAAAATTAAAGGTCAATTTGTTAAGGAAAGTCAGGGAATTTTTTAGGAAAAGTCGCGGAATTTTTTAGGAAAAGTCGCGGAATTCTCTTTATTAGTTAGGGAATTGTTTTAAACAGAAATTGGGGAATTTATTTACTAAGTAAAGTCAGGAAAGTATTTGTAAGAAAAGTCAGAAATTTATTTATTATGCAAAAGTAAAGGAATTTGTTTATTATTTTATTTACCAAGCATTCAGGGAATTACTTTTAGGAAACGCCAAGGAATTGTTTTTTAAGAAAAGTCAAGGAATAGTTTTTTAAGAAAAGTCAAGGAATTGTTTTTTTAAGAAAAGTCAAGAATATGTTATTTAAGAAAAGTCAAGGAATTGTTTTTTTAAAAAAAGTCAAGGAATAGTTTTTTAAGAAAAGTCAAGGAATTGCTTTTTAAGAAAAGTCAAGGAATTTTTTTTTAAGAAAAGTCAAAGAATTGGTTTTTTTTTATAAAAAGTCAAGGATATGTTTTTTAAGAAAAGTCAAAGAATTGTTTTTTTTATATAAAAAGTCAAGGATATGTTTTTTAAGAAAAGTCAAGGAATTGTTTTTTTAGGAAAAGTCATGGAATAGTTTTTTTAAGAAACATCGAAGAATTCTTTTTTTTAACAAAAGTCAAGGAATTGTTTTTTAAGAAAAGTCAAGGAATTTTTTTTTAAGAAAAGTCAAAGAATTGGTTTTTTTTATAAAAAGTCAAGGATATGTTTTTTAAGAAAAGTCAAGGAATTGATTTTTAAGAAAAGTCAAGGAATTGTTTTTTAAGAAAAGTCAAAGAATTGTTGTTTTTTTTTATAAAAAGTCAAGGATATGTTTTTTAAGAAAAGTCAAGGAATTGTTTTTTTAAGAAAAGTCAAGGAATTGGTTTTTTTTAAAGTTAAGGAATTTTTTTTAAAGAAAAGTCAAGGAATTGTTTTTTAAGAAAAGTCAAGAAATTGCTTTTTTACAGAAAAGTCAAGGAATAGTTTTTTAAGAAAAGTCAAGGCATTGTTTTTTAGGAAAAGTCAAGGAATAGTTTTTTTTAAAAAATTCGAGGAATTGTTTTTTTTAGAAAAGTCAAGGAATTGTTTCTTAAGAAAAATCAAGGATATGTGTTTTTTAGGAAAAGTCAAGGAATTGTTTCTTAAGAAAAGTCAATTAAGAAATAGTTTTTTTAAGAAAAGTCCAGGCATTGTTTAAAAAAATTCAGAGAATTATTTTTAAAGAAAAGTCAGGGAAATTGTTTTTAAAAACAAGTCAGGGAATTATTTAAAATGATATTAAAATGATATTGAAGTTAAAATGAAATACCGTGGTTGTCACTATGTGAACCAAGAGTAATTGCTGACCATTCGCCATTTTGTGCACCACAGTTAAAAATTTTGCTTAAAAACAGCCCTCAGCATAAGCTCCTGAAGTCTTAATTTATTGCTAAATGCTAATTAGTTTTTCGTCAAATTTTAGACTTTTGTTATAAGCTAGAAGAGAAATTTTTGTAAGGGAAGGGAAAGTCATGGTAATCTTTACTACATTCTCTCAGCAGCCTAAATCCTTTCTAGACTTATTTTGTATCCACGAGGAAAGTTGCCAGCATAATTCATGAAAAATCAATTGTAACGAGTTGTGAAAACTTGAGTAATTGATCATAATGTATTTTTGCTTGTTGTTGGCCATCATCAAGAATGATTGAGAATGTTATGACAATGTAAAAGGCATGTAGTAAGGGGGCATTCACTGTTGCGTGGCCACTGCATGACATTGTGCAGTGCCAAAAATAATATAATTGAATGCAGTTTCTTATGTGCATTTTTGCATTAATCTTTCCAAATAGCAACCCAGTGAGTCTATTCATAAAGTTTTGTTAATGGCGTGTTGCCATATTATTATGCTTATAAAATATTTCACGAGGGATTTTTCAGGTCAAAAATTGAAGTTGAATGTTTGACCTGAATCCGACTCAATTTATAATGACAGATGCCATGGACCCCCTTAGAACCACTTAACATGTCACAAATTTTAATGATAATGGATGACAATTGTGAAGTGAGAAGGAAATTGATGGCTTGGTTGGTTGGTTTTATTGGCCCCAAAGAAACTGGGTTAAGTATGGGCAATGTGAGGATGATGGGGACGCCATTTTGTTTTTCAATTACTGAACTGAATCATTAAGTTTTTTATTGAAGGCATAAGTTCAATCTAATAATTCTCAGAAAGTTTTAGAAAGATCTATCAATGTGTTTTGCTGTGGAAAAAAAATTCCACTTGATAAAAATGCGTTGGTTTTCCCCACGATGCATTTTTCTCACGTTGAATTTATTTATTTTTTAAAAGAAATATAATTTGAGGAATAATTTTCTGGCATTCTACCTTACGTTAGATTGGCACATAGATTAACAATCACATGGATGTGTTTTGGATTTTATAGAAAAGTTCTGCAGAAACTATCATATAGATGTAATGAGACTGAATAATTTTAATTGGATATTTAACTTTTGAGATATTATTATATTGCTTTTGAGAGGAATAGTAAATATAAAATATGTAGAACAATCCGGAAGGTTCGTATAGCTAACTTGTCAAGAAGTATGAACTAGTAAACTTGCAAAAAATGCATTGGATAACATTCACTAATGTTATCCAATGCATTTTTAATCAAATTTAATTTAACTAGACGAGTCGTTTTATCACTTCTAGATTGGGTCAACTTTTTCTATCACTAACACTTAAACTGGACTAGTTTTTTTTACCATAAATAAAAATCAAAATGGCTGCCAAAAATAAGCGGACTGGGGAAATATTCTTGGCTGGTGAGCCATGTATCCAGATCTAGAAAAATGTTGTGTATTCTTACAAATTTCATTGCAATTATCTCGTTAGGCCCTTTTAATCACTCTTGGGCCTTTGCAGAAAAACTCTTTAATAACCACAATTAACGATTAAATAATCCTGTAATTAACGCTCGATAAGATACTGCAAATCGATGAATTGCTTACATGTCGCACTCTTTTTAAGGCCCGTTATCAATGTTGCCAGACACACTCATTCATTTGCATAGGGACTTATACATGATATTATATAGGCCTCGATTTGCAATTGTGTGGTTTTCTTGCCATTATACCAAAAGGGCTTAAATTGAAAAGGGATAAGGGTCGTAATTATCAATATGACTGTAATTAATTTAAAGTTGAACTCTTGAAGCTAGTATTGATCCATCATATTGTTTCCTTTTTAATTAGATTTATGCAGGTTGACTTTTAACGCAAGTAACCGGACATTTTTTGATCATGATCAAAGACCATTGATCACGTTGATAATTATTGTTTATGGAAATACGGGGGTCTAAGCAAATCATAATTTACTGTTGTTCAAATTGGGGATAGTTGATTACTGTTTTTTATCATGATTGAGTGATGCATTGTGGGACTGTGGTATTCTGGGTAATGCAATTACGTTGATAAATAATTAATTATTCTTGTTAATGGAAATGTGGGTGTTTAAGCAAATCATGATTTGCTGTTGCACAAATTGGGGATAGTTGATTACTGTGTTTTATCATGATTGACTGATGCATTGTGGGATTGTGGCATTCTGGATAATGCAAATATGGCTGACAAGGTTCATAATTATAAGCTCCTAAATAGCGGACGATAGATCATAGTCTGATAGATTTCAGCAAATTGTAATTGAATGCGAATGAGTAATCATGCTAACTATGATTACTTTCAAACATGGATTGTTATTTAAAGGGAAATTTCATATATATGACGTCACTTTCATTTCTTTCTGTAAAATGAGTAAACCATCTGACTAGTCGAGTTGACAGAATTGGACCTTGGGACCTTTGTGAATATATAGTCTACCTCACAGTATCCATTTAAAAATAATGACGCCCTCTGTAGTGACGCTCAGTTAATAAATAAAATGAAAGTCAGTAACTATAATATCAATTTTCCAATTTTGAACATAGTTATTCATAACCAGCCCATAAATTAGTTTAGTACCTGACCATGTCTATAAAGGGCTGCTCATTTTGTTAAAAAATACTGTGAGGTTGTCTGAATTGGAGGTAACTGACTGTGACTCGTGTGACATGAGTTTGTAATCATGTACTTTTATCTCATGGTAATAACATATGCTCATCATGCTTGACCCTATAGATGGATCAATGGACGGATATCAATTTGTTTACATTATTAAATGTCACGATGTCATAATCAATACATGAATACGATAATGCATGTAGCTTAACATCATGATTGTGTTTTCGTTCAGAAGTGCCAAAGGGCATGAAACCTACTCTTAACTTTTCTGATGATCGACGTCATTCATTCGGGGCTCTCGTTGGCCATTTTCAATAAATTCTTGTTGCAAGTTTCCCCGGTTTAGTTATGCATATATCATTCACGTAAATATTTGATCAGAATCTATGAGCTTTGAGGCTGATGAGTTTGCTGGATTGAAAGGCATCAAAATTGACATCATGATATGATGATCTTAAGATATACTGAGTTGAATTGAATTCGTAAGATGGCTGACAAAGTTGACTGATAGTAATCAACTTAATCAGTAGATGGCGCCACTTCTTTTTTGTAAAAACACTGCTACTTCCTGTGACAAGGTGAGACTTTCCCATTTTAAGGGCTAGTTTCTCCAACAACATTTAAGTCTTAAGCTTAATTGGATTATCACGAACATGTGACTGATTTGGGCCAATGAAAATTCAGGAATGTAAAGAAAATCTAAGATTAACGTTAATTATATTTTAATTATTGTTGGAGAAACTTTCCCATTAATTTTCTTATGATTTGCTGTTAAAAAAGTATTGGAAACTTGGTTAATTAGTTCGAACTAATTATGACTAAAATGACTGATCAGTCATGCTTTGACTAATGCATTGTGGGACTGTGGAATTCTGAATTTATTGACATCAGATTGACTATAAACAACCAATTAAATGCAAAATTCAGTTGAAATGTGAATGATTGTATTCTTGCTAACCAGGATTACGTCACTTTAAAGGGAAAGTTCCACTTTGTGGCAAATGTTACTTAAAATTAAGATGCGTGCCTGGGAGTTTAAAGTAGGCTTCATTTTATCGCTATGGAATAGTTATGCATGTGCATTCTCTGTTAAGCAAAAACTTGTACACCATCAAGTTTATTACTAGTGGGATTGACAAAATGACTTCCAACATGGCTACTGTCGAACCATCGAGATTTTTGTCCACAGTGGCATGTTTCAAAATTAATAACTATTGAATAGTAGGCCTAATTATAAATTAAATTTAAATTTCTTCGCTCTTAATTCTTGTTTATTCCCTCTCTTTCTTGCAAAAAAATGCTTGAGGTAAGGTGGGACTGTCCCTTTATTAGTTTAAGCATCGGGTATGTTTAATAATGATGCTGAGACATCATTGGCATTCATTGGTTCATATTAGGACCCATAAATGGGATGATTGCCACACATAAAGGGATTGTCTAGACTCTTCAACAATAAAACTTGGAGCTCGTTAGAACACGAGTTTGATCAATTTAAGCCTATCTATTTTTTTTTTGGAGAAATTTTGCCATCTGTATGCATTTTGATATACTGGTAGCCATTCTTCTCTATTTTGAGTTCATCTCTGCTTGGTTCAACACGTAATATGGCTTAAGTAAACGTGACGAGTAGTGCAAATTGCTCGTCATTCACATAGTGTCGAATTGGCAGCAATTCTAGATCAGATTTTGAGCTGAATGTGTCTTTAAAGAGCTTATATCACTGATAAGGGTTATTATAGACCACCAGGGGGCAGCTAGAAAAGTGAATATTTGAATGTCAGTACGGCTCTTATGCATTGAGACCTGAATTCTTGCAAGCAATTTGCAAAGTAGAACCTCTGAAGTTCCCTTTTTTCTACTTTGGCCTTTTACTCCATAGGTTGTACATATGGTCTCACCATGTTGGAATCATGCAATTTGGTTTCACTTTACTTCTATACAGTAATGCATAAGAAGGAAAGAATAAATTAATGTACCGTATTCCAAAACAAATATTTCAAGAATTTCTAATTTTTGCAATTTTATTTTAACGGGAAAGTCCCCTTTTGAAAGAAGGTGGTTGTAGGAGTAAGAGTATGAAAAATTAGGAAATGCATGTAAATTGCAATGTAATTTGATCCTATACCGATCATTAAATAAAATGTCCTGAATACATGGATTTGGTTGATAATGTTAAAATCAAGTAGGCGCCATGTTTCTTACAGTATGTAGCGCCCTCTACTGGATAAAAGGCAGCAACTCTCATGAAACACTTAGACATGCATGTCCAAGAGGGTGCCACCAACTTTCAGTGTCTGCTGATATTGATGGAAAAATGGCGCCTAACATGTATTTGGCATATGTCCATAATTTCTTCAGTAGGCTATGGTAAGTTTGCTGCAATTATTATTGTCAGAGCCATTCATATCTAGTAAGGGTGTACAATTGAAATATTGCTTGCTACAAAGTGGGACTTTCCCTTAATGTGGCGAAATTTTTTGAAGTATTTTGTAGGCTTAGTGTATAATTAGTGGCGTTTTTGATGAGTAATATGGATGCCATCACTAACCAATATTTTTCATGAAATCATCGCAATCATTCTATCAAACCGAAATAGAGATAGTTCAGCAAAAACTAGTTATTTTGATTTCTAAGAATCCATGAATGTTTTCTTGATTCGGTGATATATATGTTCCATTTTTCATAGAAATCCAGTTTTGATATTTTTACGTATATATATACAATTTTTATTTATATAAGTTGCCTCGGATCCACTCTTGAGAGCTAACATATAGGCCTTGATGTATTCCCCGTGAGTTCTGAGGATTTGGCATGTGGGTATTTGCAGAAAATAATGAATAAATAATAGGTAATTCTGTCAAATCTATACACCTTTAGTATATATTTTATACTTTAGGGAAGCAGGCAGTAAATATATACGTAATTACAAAATCCAACCTTGATATTCTGGATGGATGAATTATGTAATACTGAAATACAGCTTTATCAGATTGTCTTATATATGCATGGTGAATGGAACCCTAGTATTCCATGAGAATTATATATTACAATTTTATGATGAGTTACGTATATATTTTGCTAGCAATAAACTATTGATGGTTTATGAAAATGCTGCAATATCGATGCATGCTGTAGACCTTCAGCCATTTTTCCACACAAACATGTACACACGTATTTTTAAAACTATACATGCATGTAAATAAAATAACATGTGGTTTATTCAGTTAAACATGTTTTCACTTGGCCTTTTCGTGTATTGCAAATTATAGGCTACATTTTAAATTTCATTTGCATGTTTTAGTATATACGATTTAATGAATGCTAACTGGAGATTGAAACGTGGGTGGGGGGGGGGTTCGTATGACCACAGTTTCCCCTCTTTTCCATCCAAAATATATGCTCATAGGATGCACATTACTTGT
The DNA here is from genome assembly GCA_034700285.1 of Proteroiulus fuscus. NCBI lineage: Eukaryota > Metazoa > Arthropoda > Diplopoda > Julida > Blaniulidae > Proteroiulus > Proteroiulus fuscus. The sequence continues at coordinate 12,958 of JAQIXP010003300.1, forward strand.
TTTCATTAAAAAGAATGAACATTAGCATTACGTTTCCCCCAAAATTAGAGGGAGGGGCTAGTTCCTTTCCAACCCCCCCCCCCCCCCCCCCATCCCAATTCAAAAAGTGGAATTTTCATTTTTCAATCTTGATATACTTGGTGAGGTGACGTCAGAAAAGTGAGTTCCACTGTCGTCCATATGTCTCTACTGCGCATGTGCAAAGCAGTACTATACTCGGTTCCAATCATTTTTGGATATTGCCCGCCACCTAGCGCCAGTTTCAAACGATCGAAATAAAATTGGCGCTAGGTGGCATGCAGGTGAGGTTTTATA
>JAQIXP010003301.1:0-13270 GCA_034700285.1 Proteroiulus fuscus
GATAATTGTACCATTGTGATCCTGGAAGTGTCCCTAATGAACCTAAAGTTACAGAAATTAATTTAACCAATAATTTTTAACGTTACAGAAATGAAGAGTAGCGAATATCCCACATGGTATCATTACTAAAAGTTACAAGTAGGCCTAGTGAATAATAGGCTACCATTCGTTAGTTTGTTTTTTAAAAACTTCTTGTGAACTGGATTTTTATTAAAATAAAGTAGCGAACTTGACAATTTTTCGCTCATTTTTTTATTAAATAGGCAAACTAATGGATGTGCACATTCGCTACTTCACACTTAATTTGCTTCGCTTTCCTGCAAAATTAATCAAAGTCCTACTAGCTAATGTGCATTTTTAAGCCTTGTATTTCTTAAATTACTTAATTAATTTACTAATGTAATTATTTAACAAAAATTAGCACATTCCCTACAAAATATATATATTGTTTCATCTGTTCCCAAAATATCAGCTTTTCAACATTGTTTATTTCCAAGTTATAACTTTTTTTCCAATAAAAGCGCTATTATCTCCAAAGCAACTTTTAGCTCATTCGCTACTTCTGAATTAAGCCATCGAAGTGATCCTGACTGATAGGTCTCCATTATAAAATCCAGACTGCAAGTTGGAATATGTACTTTCATGGCGTGCCATACATGTTCATTTAAATTCCATATCACAAGATTTGGCCAATTTCAGACAAATTTGTAGTTAGCAAACATTTATTGTCTGATTACAGAGATGATCAGACGCCATTATCTCATATTTCAAAAATTAAGTTAAAAATAATCAAGAGTTTAAGGTTTACATTTTAAAGAGAACTAAGGCTACCGATAAGAGACGGATAAAAGTGACCTTCTGCGTCAATTTCAGCATCACACTCAAGAAAATCACAAAATTACTAAATTATTATAGGGTGGATTATAGTTACTGAGATTAGGAACAGAAAACTTAGGACTTTCACTATAACTAAAATAACGGGTATTTTAAACATTAAGAACACATTTTAGGGAATGTCACAATCTGAAACAAGTTATTTTAAATGAAGACAATTAATAGCAATATTTGAGAAGGAAATAATAAGTAATATTTTCAACAGACTTACCATAATTCAAGATTGATTACATTTCTAACATTTGTGGATGACGCCATTTTTATAAAATTATTTGGAAGTGAATGGCGCCATCTAGTAGTTGCTCTTTAGTAAATTAAACCAATTAAAGTATTTGTGTATGGTTTTACTTTTTCTCTATGGAAAGTTATAATTTTTAATTTTACTAATTTGGCCAATATTACTAATGGGGATGACAAAATAAAATGATAGTACTCAAGTTACTCGGTAGATGGCGGCACACAGTTATCAACAAAATGGATACTTCCTATTAAATTCATTTTTTTTACCAAATCAAGCTCATTCCAAAACTATTTTATTGAATAATAAGTTCAATCCACATTTCCAAGACCTTCTTCATTTTAAAAATACTTAATTTCAAGGTGAGATTTTCCCATTGATCATTTTACTGAACTGTTCAGTCCATCTTGTATACCTTTATTACTCCAACTAAACTATGGATCATACTATACAAATACCGGTAAGGCTTAACACTGACATGAAAGTAATCAATAAACATGACTAGGCCTAGTTACTCCAGCATAGTTAGTGCCGAGTTTACTCCCAGTTCACCCTTTCGTTGAACACCGAATAGTGTTGCGCTATTTGCCAATGCAGGCGTCACTTTCCTAAAAGCTTCAAGACCTAATTATTTGCGTTTCTCTATAACAATGAAATAATAGGAGATCACATTCCTTTATATAAATATTTTTTTTTATTTTTTAAAAAAAGATTTTTTTGGGGGTATATGTTATGCCGCATTATTGAAGTCATTATAAACTGTATAGGAAAAGGGATTCAATGGCCCATGCAAGTAGACTAAAATGCTTTAATACATGATTGAGCAAAATGCACCGACGAATAATTCAATTCCCCAAAAATGACTTCGCAATTCCCCATCAATCGCAGGGTCAATATATTTGGCTAATAAAAACAAGCTCTGCAGTATAAATTACGCATTTTTGTCCTTTTAAAAAATAAAAAAGTGCAAGCAGACAATGGCTTTTGTGCAATCAGACTCCTGTTACACGAATTGAGTTTTCGTATAACTCAAGTCCCATTGTAGGCTTATTATAATAGCTGGCCCGTATAATCCAAATAAACTCAATGTGTTTCAAATGCAGTAGGCCTATTACTTACAATTTGCCAATTTAATTACTTTTATATTCAAAAAATGGCGTCACGTGACTAGCGAGTGGGGGCCTTCTACAACAACTTATTTATGAATTAAATGGATGACGCAAATAATCAAAATGAATACTCTATCCAAATCCTCCCACTGACGTCATGACGTCAGAATGTACTGTTCACTCTATTATCACCAAGAAAGGTCCCATGTTTGACGTCATCCATTCAAGAAACGACGTCTGCAGGAGCGTCCTACTCATTCTATTAAACTGATTATGGTGTATTCAAAAAAAAATTTTAAAACAAAATATAAGTATATAAATAAACATTAACTTAAGTTCATTAATAGCAAACAAAAACAAATTCAGTAAGTGGGCTTTCTGGACTTTGCCTAACTTTCTGCTCAAGACTACCTGACAAATACCAACTGGTTCCTCTAGTCTGCCAGAATTGCAATGTGGCAGACCAATAAAACAAGAAAAGTCTGTCCTGTCAGTATAAATTAAAAACTTCAGCTTAACTTTGGGATTAAGGGCAAAAGGTCAAATGGATTCATGGGGATCAAATGTATATAGTCATTGATTGGCATGTCTCCAGCTTGGTCCTTTGGCTACAAGCTAGGGTCTCCAGAACCCTAAAAAATAATCCTACATGGGCAAGCTAATCAGCCCCTGATACCGCCTATATCATGTTCAACAAAAGAATGCACTCCTACAATACACTCACCTAGACTGCTCAAAGCCTGGCAAAATTGAAGCAACTGAGCTGCCTTTTTGGTAGTCTCAAAAAAGCACTACATGTAATGCATTCAGATAATGCAGCAAATGTTCATATTGCTGGGGAAATTTTTTATATATGTAGGCCTAATAGTAGGCCTATTATTACATTTCAGTATTATTTGGGGAAGGGGGGGGGGGGGGGGAAATGCACAATATTTCCACATATTGTAAAAAATTTCCAGCATGTTCCTGTACAATTTTCAAAGTATTCCTACAAAATTTTTAAAATATTCTTATAAAATGTTCAAAATATTCCTATAAAGTGTTCGAAATAGTCCTATAAAATGTTCAAAATATTCTTATAAAGTGTTCAAAATATTCCTTGTAAATGTTCAAAATATTCCTAGTAAATGTTCAAAATATTCCTATAAAATGTTCAAAATATTCCTATAAAGTGTTCAAAATATTCCTATAAAATGTTCAAAATATTCCTTGTAAATGTTCAAAATATTCCTAGTAAATGTTCAAAATATTCCTATAAAATGTTCAAAATATTCCTATAAAGTGTTCAAAATATTCCTAGTAAATGTTCAAAATATTCCTATACAATTTTCAAAATATTCCTACAAAATTTTCAAAATATTCCTATAAAATTTTCAAACTATTCCTATAAAATTTTCAAAATATTCCTATAAAATGTTCAAAATATTCCTATAAAATGTTCAAAATATTCCTATAAAATGTTCAAAATATTCCTATAGGCCTAAAATGTTCAAAATATTCCTATAAAATTTGCAAAATATTCCTACATAAAAGTTGCAAAATATTCCTATATTTATGGCAAAATTTATATTAACTTCTACATTTAGGATTATAGGCCTATATTTCTACAATATTATATTTTTGAGAAAAAATCATATAAAATTCTTATATATAATAGTAACATGGCACTTTTTCCCAATAATACAAGATTATTATTAGAATTTTTTTTCAAAAATACAAGACACATTTATAACATTTTTAACCTGCATATATTGTAGCCTATAAGATATAGAACCTTTTTTCTCTAAATGCTATATAAATACTATAAGATTTATTTAAAAAATCTATCAAATGTTTCTTTTCAATAATAAAGAAATGTTGTACTTTTTCCAAAAATTTGAGATTATTTTCCAAATGATAGTACGAATTTAATATGTAGGCTACATTATATAATAACGGTGAAAAACAAATGATATAGTAAAACCTTATGAAATTTATAAAAAATAACCAGATATAAAATGAATGAAAATTGATAAATAATGGATAAAATAAAGGAATCCAAAAAGAATATCTAGGACATTTATAGACTATTTGCGACCAAGTGTACTTTCCAGTTCACTCTTTCGTTGGACAAGCGAGAATATTGATTGGCATGGACACGTTATCTTAAAACCGATATTTTATTTTCGAATTCTCGATGGCCCGGAACAACCTGGGAACAAGGTGATATCACAAAGATTACGAGTAATACATCAAGTGGAAACCATAAGATTGTTTAAGAAAACCAGGGATCAGACTGCCATTATCAAATACTATAAAAAAACACTGATAAAAATAATGCTAAGTGCATTACGATGGTTATTTGAGGCCTCGGCTTATTTCTGCAATTTTCGCAAGGGTTAACGTGACTATTTTATGAACAACTTCTTATTTTTTATTATTTTGCAAATATCTGTTTCCAGACTCAGAAAATATTGAAAAAATGCAAATGAAATGGAATTATTACAGGGGGTGAAAATGTTTTATTTCATTGAAGAGCTGAAACAATACATTCGGAGTTCTTCTTAAATTCCTCCAAAATTAAATATGATAGACTATTTCCTGCAATCAAGGACGATTTTCCATCCAATTTATGCTATTTATCGTACAAGCAGGTTCAGATAAGCATCGCATCTTGTTAATCCCATATACAGATTGGATATTTTTTTCTTCTAATTTTGATTCGAAGCTATTTTCCTTGCCATTTAAGGCAAGTGCAACGCCCTCTAGCTCAAATTTTAAGTTAGGGTTCATTTTCCATTACTGGAGAAAAAGTTACATTTACGTTCTGCAATAAATTGTGGCGATGCTTAGTTTTTCTGCAGAAATTTGTCACCTTAAAGGGAAAGTCCCATTTTATAATACAGTTGCTGTAGGAAGTAGAGCATGAAAATTTTGAACAGGCATGAAAATTACAATTTGATTTGAGCCCACCAATCATTAAATAAAATGTACTGAATACAAGAATTTGGTTGAAAATGCAATGTAGCCCAGATAGGCACCAATTCACCGACAGTATGTAGCGCCCTCTACTAAATAAAAGGCACCATCTCTCGTAAAACACATAGACGCGCATGTTCTAGAGGGCGCCACCATCTTCTGTGCATGCTTAAATCTATGGAAACATGGCGTCTAACATGTATTTGGCAAATGTAGTAATTTCGTCAATATGGAAACTGCAGTGTTATCAAAACTATTTTGGGATCTCCCTATATAAGTTACAGCATTGGAAAACAAGACAATTTTATATAAAACCCATACATTCCCATAATGCATTGCAAATTTCCTAACATGCACTGCCCTAACTTAGTTCTGATGAACTACTACATAGGCCTATAGAGTAAAACTAAACTTTATTTAGATACCAGATCCAATGGATTTATTTTTAAAAAAAATGGTTTTAATTTTCAGATTATATAATTTTAAAGATTATCCTTGGATTATCATAACTAGTAGATGCGCTCGTAAATCACAGTAACCATACGACCATGACCCTTTAAAACAACAATCTCAAGGTCCTGTTACAAACTAACAGTCCATAATACGTCCGGCATGCATGGTCAAGTTCTCGCAATTTAGCATAAAAACGCATTTAATTTTGGGTTTGCAGTTCCTGTTGATATGGATTGATACAATGGTAACTAATTTATGACCATTCTGGATGAATGGAAGCCCAGTGGACTGACCCGACCTCAGTGATCTTACACACTATTTGCTACAATGAAATACAAATCATAGTTCCATTCAATTTCTTGACATTTCAAAATATTGATACCCTGTTATTGTTTTAAACAGCATATGCATTACAATTTGTATATATTTTCCAATAATGCTGACAAAGTATCTGAAATTGGATACATAATGCTAAAAATATATCTCATTTTAATAAATTAAAATGGCATTTATTAATAAACAGGAAGCAAATTAGCAAATTCGAGTGCACAGTTGAACCAACGCTAAAATGGGCACACAAACAGCGCCCTCTTCAGGCAAATGTATTAACTAAAAAGTATAGCCACAGGCAATTTTAAACTTAATAATGTCATTACTTACAATATTAATAAAACGTACACAATCATTTGCTTTTTACAGTCGAAAAATACATAAAATAGTTCCACGAAGAACCAACTATTTTCCCTGACTTGAAATATTCGGCTGACCAAAGGTCATAAAGTGCTAACTATGAAAAAATTTTATTACAGGCTTAGCGATTCTTGGAACAGACAAACAACAGGCATTTTCATACACACAAAAATTGCAGGTTTATCATTTTTTCTTGGAAAAATCCAACATGTTGCAGCAGGGGGAAGTTTTAGGAATTCATCAAGATTCACCAGACCCCTCTGCAGTAAATCCATCTAAGATTCACTAAGAACCAACTAAAATTCACTATGATTCACTCAACGATTACCATGGAGGGGAATGGGAAGACTAAAGATTCGCTAACATTTACTTGAAATTCGCTCGCTACATCCAAGATTCACCAAAACCCTCCAGGAGAAGGTTCTCATTCAAGATTCATTCGAGAATCACTTTCAAAACAGGGAAGTACATGTGGAGATTTACCGACATTCACATGGCTTTCACTTAAAATCACAAAGATTCACTTGAGATTCACCCACCACATTCACGACTACTTAACCTCACCTAATTAAAACATAACCAGGATTCACCTTACAATTACCATTGGGGAGGTAGAGATTCATCACAAAATCACATGAGATTCACCCGCTGCATCCAAGATTCACCCATTCCATCTACCAGAAAGCCCCCAAGATTCACCAAGAGATTCACCAAGAATCGACATTGGCAAGAACCTACCACCAAATTTTATTTGAAATTCATGGAAAAAAACTTTACAAAGATTCACTTGAGATTCACCAGTTAAATCCAAGATTCCCCCATCCCAGGAGCAAGCACTTGAAATTCACAAGAAAGCAATGATTCACTTGAGATTCACCCACTACATCCCAACGATTCACCCGACAATTACCATTGGGAAGGTAGAGATTCATCACAAAAATCACCATAGTTCACATGAGATTCACTAGCTACATCCAAGATTCACCCATCCCATCTATACCAGAAAGCTCCAAGATTCACCAAGAGATTCACCAAGAATCGACATGGACAAGAACCTACCACCAAATTTCACTTGAAATTCATCAAAAAAACCACAAAGATTCACTTGAGATTCACCCGAGCATTCAATCCCTTGCATAAGAACGAATCAGCAGAAGGTGGAAGAACATTGCTTCTGCAGACTGAAGAGGAGGAGAACCTTCTGTACCTTGCTTCAAAGAGTATAGGAACACCCACGAGAAATTGGCTCATCAGTACTGCAAAACCTTGAGTAAACGTAAACAAGCCGGTCTAAAAACCATAAAAAGTTATCTTGAAACCGTTCCAAAACCTCTTGCGTTTAGAAATTCCCTTATTTTTATTAGCCAAAGCAGAAGGCAGTGACTCCACCTTGAATCCAACGCACAATGAGCCGACGCAAGAAAAGAGTTGGAGGTGAATGTACCAAAAAAAAAGCAGCACCAACTTCCCATGCATGGTTGCTAACGGACGACCTCCAAAAAAAAAAAAGCATTTGCTGGGCCAGTGGCCACTCTGCCCGTCCCAAAGTCAAGGTTATAACAAGAGACAGATTTAGCACCAATAGCAAGCACAACTACAGGTAGGCCTTCACCAAGGTATAGAGGTGCAATTATGAAGCAATTTAAGGCTTTCTTCTACCAATAAATTCGCATTTATGGACCTACCTGATCCAGGCCCAGACCAGTTTAGCCCAAATCCATGGTTAGCTAACAACTGTCAAATGATTAATTTGGATATTAGGGCCAAAAAGGGGGAAGTTGGTCATGCTGCATGTATGCTACAGGAATTGATAATTAGCATTCGTGCGTCATAACGCATTTTGGAATTTTTTGACAACGATTTCGTAAAAGACGGGATCCGCCATTTTGTTTCGCAGAATTGAGGATTCACTAAAAATCTTATTTTGAAAATATTGTTTTCAAGTGGCGAAAATGCATTGGTTAACATATGCCTCATGTTTTTCTTAATCGCATGCTTGGTCAGCGATGACCCATGATTACAGTCAACCTCGGTCAGACTAAGTTCCATATCCAAGATCGGCATTGAATCTTTTCAAGTTGCATTTACATAATCACTTCCACTAATTCTGTGTAGGTGGCCATGGTTAGTTTACCGTAAGTCATGAGTTATAGCTAACTTAGAGTTAACTTATAAGGCATTTCAAAAAGTAACTCTAAGTTAGCTATAACTCATGACTTACGGTAAACTAACCATGACCATCAGTAAGATGGCTCGTAATTCATAACTATCTTAAAATTTCATAAGTGTTAGTCCATCTCAAATTTTCCCTAGTGACAATGCAGCGCCCTCTGCAGACACACTGAGTTATTAAAACACTCACAGAGGCAATCAATGCAAATTCTGAAGCGTTATCTTAATGCACAACGACCTTCAAGGTGAGTCAGATCTGCAACACACCCCAGAAAAATGATAACAATTTAAAAAAACAAAGAAATCCTACATGCACTAGTGCCGAATTTTAATTTAATATTCCAATGTTTTCTCACAAAAATTTAAGAATTTTATAGGAATTTTTGCCATATTATAATATTTGTATAGAATAATTTCTTTTAAAAATTATATGGTTTTAACAGAATTATTCCAATATTATATACAAGATAATACGCTCGTATGAGCGTACCATAGGTCTGTAGCATGACCTATTGCGCCTCATGGTGGGGAATTCTTTTATCATCCCAATTCATTTAAAATCTGACTCCAGGGGCGCTCTTTATTGCCACTACCCTGCCACCTGCAGTAAAAACTATACCTTGCATCCAATAGACTTATACCACAGCATATTGCGCCACCTAGCGGGAATTACTCACCATCCCAATTTGTTCTTAAAACTGTAACTAGGGGCCCCTACATCCCTTAAAAACTACCTCTGTTCAATGTAGCCATTCCTGATTATACATAGGCCTAGATACTCCTCACTAGGTGAACTCAACTTTTGAAAAAAAATGAACTTGACCCAAACTTTAATAATTATGAGATTCTGGCCTTAAAACCTTATGGAATGAATGTCAGATACCGAACTAATAGGAAAATTTTCCACCAAAAATATAGGAAGTACAGGATATGCTACCAAAATGACAACCCGTGACTGCCACCAGGTACACTGGCGCCTAATCAAAACAAAAAATTTCTTCTGCCAATTCAATTTGTCCTTTATAAAAAAAAATATAAAAAACAACAACTTCAGAGAACTTGTCGATGATGCAAGTCCGCCATTGTTTCGAGAAGTAGGCCTACCATCTAAAAGGTTCCCCAAAAAAGTACCAAAAAATAAACCCAAGGCCTACAAATATAAACATCACACGAAAAACCCGTCTTATAAATTCAGTTTTCAGGTGAGCCTTAGGGTTTCCTTAACCCTTTTTAACTATGCATGATAAAGCCTCATAATTTCTAGTTAAAAATCCTTAAAGAGGCCCTGGGCTGTAACTAATAATAGGCCAACCTATACAATTAATCGCCTTATGGCTATTTTCCAATTCGTGTTACTGTACTGTGAATGCATTTTTTCAAAAATTATTTTAGGTTCAGATCAACAGGTTGTAGTTGTTGACCCTCAACCACAGACAATTTTGTTCCACATTAATTAGCATTGCAAATCTCTAAACTAAGCAAAACAATTTATTGCCTCTTTTAACTAATGGGAGTTCCAATGCTGTAAGCCTAGAAGTAACTCAGAAGTAGGCCTAACTGGCTTCATAGTGCTGAACTAACCAATCCAAATAAGACTTTCTGATGAACTGGTCTAGCTATTGGAATTCCCCAGTTTACACTTGGATTGAACAGCTACGAGTACATAAAAAGCTTTAGCAAGCAAGAGAGCAACAAATAACATACAGAATAGCATTAATTCGAGATTGTATACTCTTGCAGGTAATAAAATTTAGGCTTATTATATAATTTAGGCCTACATCAATAGCAAACAAACGGATAAATAGTATGATTCAGAGCTTTACCGTTACTCTTGTCTATATCTCATCGCAACACGCATTCTTTCCAGGTCTACACTCTGTTCAATAAAAGAGTGAACTGCAAAATTTCAATAAACAAAATAATAGCACGGTAAGAAGTCAGATTTCGATTAGTTACGCGTGCCCATTCAGTAAGCAATAAGCAAGCAGGAGTAACTGATCCACAAGGAGTAACTTTCCAATTCACTCTTTTGTTGATGTGCACCAAATCTTATCGTAACAATGCCTATATGCAAATATAATATCGTATCACTGCTTAGCACCGATTGTATCCGTGACATAAAAAATACCAGTATGACTGCATTACAATCGTGGTCAAATTCCCCAACAACTCTTCTTTTTTTTCTCCATAACTAAAATTGCAATTGTGAGCAAGGTCACTTGCAGTTTAAATTTGTTTTACTCTGTAAGAAAAGAGTTAACATCTCTTTTTCACCCATTGTCCTCGTCATGTGGGAACTTTAAGGTTGAAATTGAACTTGCGCTAATGTCAGCAAATGCATTTTAGTTGAGTTATTAAAAGTGAAAGTCACCCAAATGAATTGTTTCATTCGTTCACCCAAAGGAATGTTTTGCCAAATATGTACAGGAATTTTCCCCAAAATATTGGGATTTTTCACAAAATGTAAGGATTTTTCCCAAAATATAAGGACTTTCCCCAAAATATAGGAAACTATCTCAAAATAGGGAATTTTCCTCAAAATAGGAATTTGTTTATCAAAATATAAGAAATTTTCTCAAAATTTTCTCAAAATATGCAAATTGTTCCCAAACTATACGGATTTTTCCCAAAGTATGGGATTTTTCTCAAAATAAAGGAATTTTTCTCAAAATATACGAACTTTCCCCAAAATATACGAATCGAATTTTCCCCAAAATATGCGGATTGTTTTCAAAACACGAATTTTTCTAAAAATAGAAATTTCTCCCCAAATATCCCTAAAATATGGATATTGCTTAAAATATAGAAATATTTTTTAAAAAAATATGCGAATTTTTCCAAAAAATATAGGCCCTACGAATTTCTCTAAAAAATATACGAATTTTTTACCAAAATATAGAGAATATTTCCAGTGGCTTTCGTCATATTATACAAATTTTTTAGGATAATTTCTTCTTTTTTTCTTAAAAATTATATGATCATACAGTAGGCTTAGTTCTATTTAGAATCTATTGTGAGATTATATATTCCAGATTACAGGTAGGTCCTATTGATAACCCATTCAAAATGTGCCCCCCCCCCTTCCCAGCTGATTATGCATTGGTTTGCCTCATAGGATGAGTTCCAACTTCCAAAAATGGTGAAATTGGCCTAAATTTCCATAAACTTTTTTGTGATACATTAAAATTTGAAGAAATTTCAATTATAACCTTTCATTTTCCAAAATTTTCCACTACAGAATCATGTCTACTGTAGAAAAACATGTATTTTCCATTAAATTTTAAAAACAATATTGGGTAACAAACTCATCATTGGGTTCTAAAAGAAAAAAACCGTTTCAAAATCCAAATCAGTGTTACTAAGGAGGGCCATCCACTATTACATTTTCAATTTATCAAACCCACAATTAGACAATTTTTCCTAAAATATCAGCACCCAGTCTAAAAAACAATGAAGTTCGGACTTTGTCTGCTAATTTAAACTAGTAAAGGGGACAAATTCCATGCATCCTAAAGTTTGTAACATCAAATCATGGGAATTAGCACATTTTGAGTAGGCCTAATTAAACCATGACTAAACCACATGTTTATATATTACATGCATGTATTTCAACCGCTATATTCTCCTGGTCGAATTTTGACAGACGTGTTTGAACACAAGATGTTTTTAAAACGGCAGAAGACATCCCAATTAAAAACTCGTAGCTTAAAGGGACAGTCCCACTTTAGGACAAATAAATCTTAAAAATAAGATTATTAATAATAAAGAAGGACAATCTTATTAATAATTGCAGTTTGTCTACCGTAATTCTGAAATCCCGATGTTCAAAAAAAGATGATAGGCGCCATTTTTATAATAGTCCCCCACCCAGGCAGAATGGCGCTGCGTGCAAAGGGGGGGGGGAGTTTAATTTGGCTTCGACTATCAGCCATTGAGATTTTTGTCCGCACTAGCATGTTTCAAAATTAATAACTATGAAACGGTAAGTATAAATTAAATTTCAATTTCTAAGCTCTTCTTGTTTTTCCCAATCTTTCTTGCAAAAAATGCTTGAGGTAAGGTGGGACTGTCCCTTTAAGCTATATCTGGCTGCGAGCAGATGCGGCCACACAAGATAAAACTAATTTCAGCTTATTTTGATGGTGTGCCATACAAGAATTACATCAAATCGTGTTATCATCACACACTTTTCAATCATAACTTCCCAATAATGACCAAAATTCAATTCCAAGATCAAACTTTGCAGAATCTGGGGCTTTTCAACCGGTTTGTTGGAACCAGTTGACCATGGTCAAGCCCCAGCTGGTTCAAACTGGAGTGACAGTTAGGCCTATTCTAAAACTTTGGATAAATAGCCCACCTTTTTCATGCAAAAAAAAAGAGCAGCATATGTTTATAGTTAAATGCATATGGCAATCCGATTTTGCAACAATTGTTTACAGAAAACAATTCTGGAATAGCAACACAACGCCCACTTTTCAAATATATACCGGTACCGGTAACACTGGACTTATCAAAAAAATGCAACCTAGGCCTATATATTAGGATCATTCAGTGGCGTAGGGTAAACCCCCGCAGCCCCCGCAGTGGCGGGGGGGCGCAGAACTGTAAGGGGGCAGTCAGCATAGGTGTGCGCAGGGGGGGCACTTGCCCCCTCAAATGTGAGAATTGGGAGAAAAATTTCCCTAAAAAACACGTAAAAACAATGAAAAAAGCACTATTTGCAGAAAAATTTTGCCTCCGGCGGCTGGGGGAA
>JAQIXP010003302.1:0-13267 GCA_034700285.1 Proteroiulus fuscus
TGTGCAAATTTAGACACAGCAGTATTGAAAACTGTGCTAAAAGTGGATGGGGGTTGTAAAAAATGTGTAAATTTAGACACTTCAGTATTGAAAACTGTGCTAAAAGTGGATAGGGGTTCTAAAAAATGTGTAAATTTAGACACCTCATATGTGAAAAACGTGGTAAAAGTTAATGGTTATGTTGTAAAAAATGTGAACATTGAAACACTTCAAGTGTGAAAAATATGGTAAAAGTAGAAAATTGGATTGTAAAAAATGTGAAAAATAGACACATAAATAATGAAAAATGTGGTCAAAGTGGATGGGGGTTGCAAAAAATGTTAAATTTTAGACACTTGATAGTGAAAAAATTTTTCAGTATAGACGGTTTGATAGTGGAAATGTGGAAAGTTAGACACTTTAATGATGAAAAATGATTTAAATGTGGATGGATTGGTTGTAAAATATGTGAAAATTAAGAAACTTCAATAATAAAAAATGTACAAATTAAGACACTTCAATAATAAAAAATGTACAAATTAAGACACTTCAATAATGAAAAATGTGTAAATTAACACTTCAAAATAAAAAATTGTGTAAATTAAGACACTTCAAAAATTAAAAATGGGAAAATTAAGACATGATCAATATTAAAAAATGTAAAAATTAAGACTTCAAAATTAAAAAAGGTAAAAATTAAGACACTTTAAAATTAAAAAAGGTAAAAATTAAGACACTTCAATGATGAAAAAGGTAAAAATTAAGACACTTCAATAATTAAAAATGGGAAAATTAAGACATGATCAATATTAAAAAATTTAAAAATAAAGACTTCAAAATTAAAAAAGGTAAAAATTAAGACACTTTAAAATTAAAAAAGGTAAAAATTAAGACACTTCAATGATGAAAAAGGTAAAAATTAAGACACTTCAATAATTAAAAATGGGAAAATTAAGACATGATCAATATTGAAAAATGTAAAAATTAAGACAATTCAAAATTAAAAATGTAAAAATTAAGACACTTTAATAATGAAAAATGTAAAAATTAAGACACTTCAATAATTAAAAATGTAACAATTAAGACACTAATAATGAAAAATGTAAAAATTAAGACACTTCAATAATGAAAAATGTAAAATTAAGACACTTTAATAATGAAAAATGTAAAAATTAAGACACTTCAATAATGAAAAATGTAAAAATTAAGACACTTTAATAATGAAAAATGTAAAAATTAAGACACTTCAATAATTAAAAATGCAAAAATTAAGACACTTTAATAATGAAAAATGTAAAAATTAAGACACTTCAATAATGAAAAATGTAAAATTAAGATACTTCAATAATGAAAAATGTAAAAATTAAGACACATCAATAATGTAAAATAAAATGTGTAAATTGAGACACTTCAAACATGAAAAATGTGAAAAATTAAGATAGGCCTACTTCAATAATGAAAAATGTAGAATTTATATCTCTTTAATAATGAAAAATGTGAAATTTATGTCTCTTTAATAATGAAAAATGTGAAATTGAAGTCACCTTAATAATGAAAAATGATAAAAGTGGATGATTGTGTTGTAAAAATGTGGACACTTCAATACTGAACAATGTGGTTAAAGTGAATGGTTAGGTAATTTTGTGAAAAATTGTGAAAAATAATTACATATATGCAAAATTAGACATTTAAGTGTGTGAGTAATGTGGTAAAAGTTACTGGTTAGTTTGTGATAACTGTGTAAAACTCAGAAATTGTGAGTTGAAAAAGTAGGCATTCCTTTCCTTCCCCCCCCTCCCCCCCTAACCCCCCCCCAAAAAATATTGTTTCCCTTAGGGATCGCCGTGGGGCTACCCCATCCAATGGCCACCATCGTGACTCATCTTCGTATTGTCCCAGTACCTTTGTTTCGAATTATATTGTTACTTTGTGATTCACCTTCCCTGATAGCAGTGCCGTCATCGAATCTAGATTAGCCAGACAGAATCCTAATCTAGAGCCTTAACTTATAAAGTGGCAAAAATGCATTGGTTTGCATAACAAATCGATGCATTTTTCTCACTTGAAATTTGTCGGTGGTTAGGAGAGCCATTGCAGCGTAAAGTTTTGATTGATTGACTGAACCCCTTCTTCCACATGGGGACAATGTTAGGGTACCTCAGACAACAAAGGGACCCCTCGCTGCATAATACATGGATTTATCAAAAAGCCATCCCCCCCTTCGTCAGGAGGGGTTCGTGGGGTGAAGCATCATCTCATTAAATCTGGAAAGATGGATTTGAGAGGGAATGGGGGGGGGGCTGGAGAGTTGGGGTGGAAAGAGGGGGTCACGTGTCGCAGGTCGCAGTCGTCGTTTGGGAAGGTTGAGTGAGGACAATGATTAGAACAATGACATGACTTCAATTCAATGCAACGCCCTTGTAAGAAATCTTGAAAAAAATTCTGTTAAAATGAGTAGTTTGCAAAAAAAATTATCCAATAAAATGCTTTTAATACGTAAACTCTCATACATAGATTTCTATATTTATTCAGGAGATTCCTATAATAGGCTAGTCCTATATTTTTGCCAAAAAAAATAATATTCCTACATTTAAAAAAAAAAAAATTTTCTATAATATTCCAGTATTCTGGGAATAAATTACTGTAATCTAGTGGGGTTTTTTTTTATTTTTTTTGAAAAAAATTTAAATTTTATTCCTAAATTTTGTGAAAATTTTCTACTATTCCTAAATTTGTTAGAAAACATCTATTATTCCTAAATTTTGTGAAAAATTTCAATTATTCCTAAATTTTGTGAAAAATTATATTTGTATTGTTCCTAAGTTTTGTGAAAAATGTCTATTAATATTAAATTTTGTGAAAAATGTCTAAGAATATTTTTAACTTATGTGAAAAATGTCTAAGAATATTTTTAACTTTTGTGAAACATGTCTATTAATATTAAATTTTTTGAAAAATATCTATTAATATTAATTTTTTTGAAAAATGTCTATTAACATTAAATTTTTTGAAAAAATGTCTATTAGTATTAAATTTTGTAAAAAATGTCTAAGAATATTTTTAACTTTTGTGAAACATGTCTAAGAATATTAAATTTTTTGAAAAATGTCTATTAATAAATATTAATAGACATTTTTTCAAAAAATTAATATTAATTTTTTTGAAAAATGTCTATTAACATTAAATTTTTTGAAAAAATGTCTATTAATATTAAATTTTGTAAAAAATGTCTATTAATATTAAATTTTGGAAAAAATGTCTATTAATATTAAATTTTGTGAAAAATGTCTAGGCCTATTAATATTTTAACTTTTGTGAAAAATGTTTATTATTCCTATATTTTGTAGTTCCAGGAATTTCTGTATATGTTAGACAAGAATTGTTCGCATTCTATATTTCTAAAAAAAAAAAAAAAAAAATTCAGTATAATTCCTTAATTTTAATGTGTCAAAATAACTTATAATATTCCAATATTTTTTGGGGAAAAAAAAAATTAATATTTAAAAAAACATTCCACTAATCCTGTTTTTTGGAAAAAAGTAATCCTATGATATATCTTTATATTTTCGAAATAATATTCAATATTTCTGTAATTTAGGGAAAATTTCCTAGGTAATATTATTGAGAAAAGTTCCTATATTTTTGGGAAAAGATCCTATATTTTTGAAAAGTTCCTATGTTTTCTGAAAAAAATTCCTATATTTTGGGAAAAGGTTCTTATATATTTTTGGAAAAAAATCATATATTATTAATATATTTTTGGAAAAAAATCCAATAATATTAATATATTTTGGGGATGAATTTTATAATAACTCTAAATTTTGAAAAATAATCCAGTAATTGACAATTACAATAATACTATATTTTTGGAAAATCGATGTAAGATATCTAATACATTTGGGAAAACTCCCAAATTATTCATATTTGTGGAATAATTTTCAATATTCCTGTATTTTTGGAAGTAGTTTCTATTGTTTTCCTGTGCTTTTGGAATAAAATCTTAAAATTTGGATTTATTCCTGTTTTTTTTTGGGAAAGTTCTTAAGCTTTTGATAAAAAAAATCTTGTAATGTTTCTATATTTTGTAATAATTTCTATAATAACCCTAAATTTTGAGAAAAACTTCCTTTATACTACAATAGTTACGTTGGGCGAAAATTCCAAAAAAAAATACTAAATTTTTGTGTAAAATCCAGTAGGAATTTCTTGCATTATTTTAAAAACGTTGCCGAAATATTATTATATTTTTAGAAAATAAGTCTTATATTATCCAATATTCCTCAAAGAGGAAGCAAAGGTTTGAGTATGAGAGAAAAGATATATTTAAAAAAAAATGCCGTGTGTAATTTATTTGGCAGAAAATGGAAAAATGGTTTGCAGAAATGACTTTCATTTATACTTCCTGTGTATATATGTTGTGCCTCGTTGAATTGAGCGATTCAAATTCATTTGGAACGAATTTAATGACTGGAAATTTGGCTGTTTTCCGACTTTTTCAATAGGTCATACACACTATTTGAATAAGTAGTTTGTTACCTAGTTGGGAATAAAGTTTGCCCAAAATCACTAGAAGTTGAATTCTTTTCGTACGAAATATTCCCTTGTATTTCCCTCAAATCGAATGTTTTTTGTTTCCATTTTTGTTATTTGCAAAACCATTCTATTTATTGTTGGTTGGGATTAAGCTTCTTGTTGGTTAGAATAAAATTTTCCTTGCATAACGTGGTCTGGATAAATAAATGGCAATGACCATCATAGTAAATATAAGTATTTCCATTGTCCAGCATTTTTTTTATTATGGGTATCATTCACTATCATAAGCTATCAAACAAATAAACAAACAAAAAGTTAAGATAAAAATATCATATTGACCTACATGGTTAGGGTAATCACCTTGCAAGTATAAATAATTTAAGAGTAAGCTAATACTTCTTGCCAAACTGTTACGAGAAAATCCGATTATACAACATCTTGTTTGCAAAATTAAACCCATATCCATGCAAGGTTGGGATCTAAATAAATCTTGTAGTTCAACATAGTTAGGATTAAAGGTTTCATTGTCCATCATAGTCAGTTTAAATATTCACCTTGTCGAATATTTCTAAGTTATAGAACTGCATTTAAAATTTTAAATTACCGGTATTAAATTGGAGAAAATACACACGGCTTAGCATAGTTGGGATAAATGAAATCCTGATCACTAACATAGTTAGGATAGACATGTCCATTGTCCAGCATAGTTAGGATAAAATTTATCTTAAACAATATTGCTAGGATATAAATTTAAATTGTCGAACTGAATTAAGAAAAAGAAATGCATATACATCTAAGAAAATAAGTTTCTGTGCCATACATAGTTAGGATAAAGCTTCCCCATAATTTTCAAATGTTAATTGTTAGGATATAAAAGTTCATCCTTCTAATCCTTACATAGTTATTTTAAGTTAATTCCCATTGCCTAATACAGTAATAATAATTAATAATTTACATTGCCCAACATAGTTAGGATAAAGGATCGGAAAGATTTGCAAATATTAGTTATTACCGGTAAAAACTAGAAATTCTGTGGCCTTGCTTGGTTGGGATAAAATAAATCCCATTGCCTAACATAGTTAGGATAAATATTGCCATCTCCCTACACAATTTGGGATAAACTCTTCTTGCCAAATATTTCTTACCTGGTAAACTATATAAATTTAGATTATTCTTGCATGGTTGGGATCAACGAGTGTTGGTTGGGATAAAAGAAAGTTCATTGCATAACTTAGTTAGGATAATTATTTCCATCACCTAACAAAAATCTTAAGATAATGTGTCTACTTGTCAGATATTTGCGATCTGGTAAACTATTGATATTTGAATTATACTTACTTGGTTGGGATTTAATAAGTCCCATTGCTTAACATAGTTAGGATAAATATTTCCGTCGTCCAACACAATTATTTGAGATCAGTTAGACTCCTTGTCAAATATATGTTACCTGGTTATAGTAACCTTGTAAATGATATAAATTCCAATTATTCTTGCTTGGTTGGGATCAACGAGTGTTGGTTGGGATAAAAGAAATCCTGTTGATTAACGTGCCGGTACGTAGTTAGGATAAATATTTCAATCACCTAAACCTTATGGTTTAGGGTTAGGATAAAGGCTCTGCTTTGTCAAATATTTGTTACCTGTAAACTATATAAATTTCCGCTATACTTGGTTGGGATTTAATAAATCCCATTGCCTAACATAGTTAGGATAAATATTTCTCTCATCCAACAATTATTTGGGGTCTTGGCTCCTTGTCAAATATATTACCTGGTTACTTTCACCTTGTAAACGATAAAACTTCCAATTATTCTTGTTTGGTTGGGATAAAAGAAATCCTGTTGATTAACGTACCGGTACGTAGTTAGGATAAATATTTCAATCACCTAAACCATATGGTTTAGGATAAAGGCTCTGCTTTGTCAAATATTTGTTACCTGTAAACTATATAAATTTCAGCTATACTTGGTTGGGATTTAATAAATCCCATTGCCTAACATAGTTAGGATAAATATTTCTCTCGTCTTGGCTACTTGTCAAATATGTTACATGATGACTGTAACCTGGTAAACGATATATATATATAACTTCCAATCATTCTTACGTGGTTGGGAGATTCGTATTTAGTGTTATAGGTAACTGGACATAGTTTCTCAATCTGCCTTCAGAGGGCGCCTCGTTTCCGCGCATGTTAGGATAAGGTTAACTGCACATTGCGTTTTCAAGGTTCTCCAGATCGTTTGTCCGTTTTGACATTGGCCGCCAATTACTATTTAATTTAGTCGGCAGAGTTGTAAGTGCGTAGTTGTCATGTGCGTCGTAAAAGTGCGTTTGCGTTGGCCTGCCGCGTCGAGGCTAGCATTGTTATGCAAACGCACTGAAGCCAGTAGTTGCAAAAGCTGCAACAGTATAGAAAAGCAGGGGTGCTTGGAGTGTGCCAGTTTTCTACGGTACTGCTCTCCCTTTTGCGCCAGTGATTGGATACCTCACAGTGCCTCTTTGTTTCGTGAAAGTATCAGTTTTCGTTTTGTGAAAGTACCACTTTGGTTCGCAGCTGTTTTAGGTCGGCCAGCAAAAATGGTACTTCAGGAACACATTGTTAATGGCCCGTGAGTAATCCGATTCTTTAACTTATGGTTCGTAGCTTTAATTAGTCGCGTTTAAATGAAAGCCGGAAATAGAACTAGATGAATAATTCTGATACTTTCGGAATTGCATTTGCCCTGTTTTGCCATTTGCAAAATTATCGAAATGCAAATTTATGATTTCTTGTCAATTATGAAGTAATGTTTTGCAAGCACATGTATATATGGGTTATATCGCAGATAGCAAATGCATTTATGGTAGGCCTACTTTGAATAATTCTGATACTTTCGGGATTGCATTTGCCCTGTTTTGCCATTTGCGAATTTATCGAAATGCGAATGATTTCTTGTCAATTATGAAGTAATGTTTTGCAAGCACATGTATATGGGTTATATCGCAGATAGAAAATGCATTTATGGTACTTTGAATAATTCTGATACTTTCGGGATTGCTTTTGTTTTATATGGAGATTTTCAAAGTGATCGAAAAGCAAATGATCTAATATTGTCAGTTATGACGTAATGCTGTACAAGCACATGTATTGGTTATATCTCAGGTTGCAAATGCGTTTATGATACTTTGAATAATTCTGATACTTTCGGTATTGTTTCTTTGATATTTCTATTTGAAAAATTATCGAAAAGAAAATGATCTTATCAATTAAGAAGCAATGTCTTGCAGTCACACGTAGGACTATGTGTTATATATCACAGTTTGTAAATGTGTTTAAGGTACTTTGAATAATTCTGATACTTTCGGGATTGCTTTTGTTTTATATGGAGATTTTCAAAATGATCGAAAAGCAAATGATCTAATATTGTCAGTTATGACGTAATGCTGTACAAGCATGCATGTATTGGTTATATCTCAGGTTGCAAATGCGTTTATGATACTTTGAATAATTCTGATACTTTCGGGATAGTTTTCGTTTCATATTGCTATTTGAAAAAATTATCGAAAAGCAAATAATTGTTATCAATTAAGAAGCAATGTCTTGCAGTCACACGTATGGGTTATATATCACAGTTTGCAAATGCGTTTTAAGTTACTTTGAATAATTCTGATACTTTCGAGATTGCTGTTGTTCTATATGGATATTTTCAAAATTGCAAGGAAACAAAAGACTTGTTGTCAGTTATGCAGAAATGTTTCACAGTTACACACATAAATCCTGTGTATGTGTTTTTGGTACTTTGGTTAATTCTGATACTTTCGAAATTGCTTTTGTTCTATGTTGCTATTTGCGAAATTTTCAAAAAGCAAATGAGCTATTATTGTCAGTTATGAAGTATCATGTTTTACAAGCTGGTGTATAGGTTATTGTCAGGTAGCTAGCAAGTTGTGCGTTTCTGGTAGTTTGAATAATACTGATACTTTCGAGATAATTTTTGTCTATCCTATCGATATTTTTAAAATTACACAGAAGCAAATGACCTGTTTTCAATATTATGCAGAAATTTTTTACAGAACTTTACATGTGTGTGTTATATCTCGATCAGGTTGCAACTGCATTTTTGTTACTTTGAAAAATTCTGATACTTTCAGGATTGCCTTTATTTAATTAATTGGGCTGTTTCAGTGTTGACGAAAAGTAAATGATCAGTTAATTTTCAATTGCAAAATAACTTTTACAGTATCATCGAATAATGACTATCAAACAGTTTGCAAATGCTGTTCAAAACATTCTTTGAATAATTCTGATACTTTCGAGTTTTTTTTTGGTTGGTACCAGAATTGCAGAAAAGCAAATGATCAGTTATCAATTATGAAAGAATTGTTTACAATCTCATGTCCAGGGTATATAGGCCAATTCGTGCTGTTTCTCAGCTAAACGTTTTAAATTGGTCTTTTTGGTACTTTCGATAATTCTGATACTTTCAGGTTGGCATTGTAACATTACAAGCCATACAGTTATCAGTTTTTTTGGAATCACATACTGAATTCAGATGATAATTATATTTATATACTTCATGGTTATTAATTAATATGTATTTGTGATACTTTGATAAATGTAAATCCCAAATGGATAATTTTGATACTTTCGGGAGTAATGCCATTCTATCGATTGGTTCTAAATTTCTAGAAATGCCAATGGTCAGTTCGCAATCATGACTCACGTATAGTTAAGGTTTATCACAGGTAAAATTTAGGATACAAATACGTTTTTGGTGCTTAAGATATTTCTGATACTTTCAGGATAGACTTTCTTATATGTTGAGCTTCTGTGAAAAATTCTGATACTTTCTGAATTATTAGAAATCAAACTGCATGCAACATGTAGGCATATCCAGCATTAGATTATAAGAATTAGCCTACATTGAAAACCCGGAATAAGAATTATTACTTCAATGTCATTGTTAATGATATACATGTATTTTGATACCTTGGATATTTTCTGATACTTTCAATTAACCATTAATAGATCAGTGAGGAATCAGTTTGTTTCTTTTGAATGTAAGCAGCATGGTACTTCCAAAGCAATAGCAAAGCAATACGTAAATTTAATTGAATAAATTAATGAATCATTGTGTTACTTTTGAATTTGATACTTTCAAAAATAGCCTTATTTTGTGGTATATGTTGTGAAATGCAGCTGGTAGGCCTACATGTACTTTCAAAGTAATATCATAGTAAAACCTATAAATATTTTTTTTCGAATTTAATTCATTAAGTTAATGAATCATTTTGTTACTTTTGAATTTGATACTTTCAAGAATAACTTTAGTTTGTGCATGTTGTATGTTTGTGATTGTTTGAATTTTTTTTTTTAATTTTAAGCATGGATTGGATTTGAATAATCTTGGGAATTATTCTGCTAAGTTAACGTAGGCGATTTGGGTTAGTGCATTTGCATTCGAGTTTTGTCCCAAATTTGTGTAAATTTTTTTGGCCAAAATGTGACCCAAATGAGACGTGAGCAACCATTTTCACGCGTCCTGGTCAGGATATCCCAACCAAATCCAATTTTTTGGCAAAAAAACTGGTTAGGCCTGAATTAATCAACATACCTTCATGGCCAATTATTTTTTTCTCCTGATTTGTAGCATTTTTCCATAATTTTTTATGCTTAAATTCAATTTGCCTGTTATAAAAAACAAAATTTTCTGTGAAAATTGTCTAAACAAATTGAATATTTTCTTAACAAACGGCAAATTTTCTTAACAAAATGGCAAATTTTCTTAACAAAATGGCAAATTTTCATAACTAAATGCAAATTTTCTTAACAAAATGCAAATTTTCTCAACAAACTACAAATTTTCTAAACAAACTACAAATTTTCTTAACAAACTACAAATTTTCTCAACAAACTACAAATTTTCTCAACAAACTACAAATTTTCTTACCAAACTACAAATTTTCTCAACAAACTACAAATTGTCTTAACAAACTACAAATTGTCTTAACAAACTACAACATTTCTTAACGAACTACAAATTTGCTTAAAAAACGGCAAATCTGCTGAACAAAATTGAAATTTTCTTAACAAACTTCAAATTTTCTTAACAAACTACAAATTTTCTCAACAAACTACAAATTTTCTCAACAAACTACAAATTTTCTCAACAAACTACAAATTTTCTCAACATACTACAAATTGTCTCGAACTACAAATTTTCGTAACAAGCTACAAATTTTCTTAACAAACTACAAAATTTCTTAACAAACTAAAAATTTTCTTAATAAACTACAAATTTTCTTAACAAACTACAAAATTTCTTAAACTACAAATTAACTTAACAAAATGGAAATTTGCTTAAAAAACTGCAAATCTGCTGAACAAAATGGAAATTTTCTTAACAAAATGCAAATTTGCTTTAAAAAATGCTAATTTAATTTTCTTAACAAACTGTAAATTTCTTTTTTCTTAACAAATGCAAATTTTCTTAAACAAACTGGAAATTTTCAAATTTTCCAAAAATTGTCCTTACAATTTCCCATACTTAATTTTTAAAAAATGTTTTCTGATATAATCAATTTGTCCTGTTTGTTGTTAAAAAGCTCAACTTTTCCAAATAATTCCATATCTGAAATAGCATTCCATGAGTTGCCCAATTTTTTTCCAAAATAAAAAATTCACTGACCTTACTGAATTTTCAATAAAGTTTTCCTTAATTAAGTTCGTTTCAAACATACTATTTCTCTTAACGTGCTTTTTTGAAGTTGTTAATTTATTGCCAACAGAACTTTCCTCAGTTTCTAAAAAACTGTTATCCCCTTATTTATCAAGGACTTTCCTTGTTTTTTCTAACATACAAACTATAAATTTGATACCGTAAACTGACTTTTTCTAAATGATTTTTTTTTAAAGTTTTCTGATGATTGAAAGCAATTTTCCTTAATTTTGATTTGTTTAAGAGTTCATGCCAAAATTAATTAATTTAGACAAGCTGTCTTTATTACCCATGTAATTAATTTGTATTAATTATTGGTGATGAAAAATATCAGTAATACAAATTAAAAAGTAACCTCCTGCTGGGGGAATTTCCCAAGTACAAGTATGTAATGTGGGAGGGTTGGTTGCATTTGGAGGACGTGTTGTACATAATCATGATTAAAGAGTAATCAAATAATCCCATGTTAACCCAGTGTTGAAATGGATCAATTAGCTGTTCAAAATAAAACAGTCAAAGTCAAATTTAATTAATGGGTGCAATTCAAGTTTCATGAAAAATCAATTAAAAGAAATCGTTAATGGCGAAAAAAAATTAATCACATTTATTTTTGGCATAAAAAAAACTAACCTAGACAACAAGGGACCTACTGACTAGTTATTTTACTTGATTCTACCTCTGTTATCCACTGGTTACCCGTCATTATGTAGCTGTGACCTCAGTTATCAGGTTATCCCCGCCATTATCCACGTTATGTAATTGTTTTACTTCTGTTATTACCTGGTTCCCTATCATTATGTAGATATTCCCTTAGTTATCTGGTAAACCCCTCCATTATCGGTATCATTATATATGATGGTGATCCATCATTACCAGGTAAATAATTTAATAATGCATGTTATGCAGTTCTTTTTCCTGTTACCAACTGGTATTCTGCTATTCAGTTCTTCCCTCAGTTATCCACTGGTATAATTCTGTTATTCACTTCTTCCCTCAGTTATCCAGTTATAACCTTCATTCATTATTACCAATTTTATCCATATCCATTTCCCACCATTATCCAATCCCCATTTCTACTATTCATTTTTATAATTATTACTTCTTCTATTACCCGGATTGATCCTTCCATTATCACGACATGGTCTCCCGTTATCCAAGTGGGATAACTGCATTAACCCATTATCATTCCCATTATCCACCTACATTATCCCATCTTCCCTTATTTTTAACAAGTTAACACCTTACATTATCCAGCTAATTCCCATGTTATCCACCACACACCTCCGTTATATGACTGTTCCCCCAGAAACTATCGCTTTTTTTGATAATCTCATCCAGCATTCTCGATCACTTCCCCTCCGTTATCCAACCTCTGTTTAAATTATTGCTTTTAAACATTACCTCTTCCATTACTCAAATTAGTCCCTCCATTATCCCAACAGGACCTCTGTTATCCAGGTAATTGCGGTACGTTAACCTAAGCTCATTTTCATTAGCCACATATGTTATCCCACCTTCCCGTATTTTAACTGACTCCTTTGCTCATTATCTAGGTATTCCCCCTGTTAACCACCACTACCCCCGATTATCTGACTCTTCCCTCAAAAATAAGCACTATTTAGTAATCCACAGAAATAATCTCCCTTAGCACGATAACAGATGGTCACAGGTCGATCACAAGTTTTTCCCCCTACCGAATGTTATTGAGTTCAACCCACCTTAGGATACATGTTTTGTGTGACCAGATTTTAGGAAACATGTGACATATTTTTGCTTCATATCTAAAATCTTGTAGCACAGAAATAATTGAAAGCGGCAAATGTGACGTCATAAAATGTGTTTAAAAAAATACTAAACTCAAGTTTTTGTTTTTTGCTAATTTTTGTGTCTCGAGGGTAATATCACGAGGTGATAATAACACCCTTCATTGAGTTTTTGCATTAAAATGTAATAACTCAAAGTGACGACTAAAACAGCCTGGAAAAATCAATGGTATAATTGATTCCCCTCAGTGTGTTG
The DNA here is from genome assembly GCA_034700285.1 of Proteroiulus fuscus. Classification (NCBI taxonomy): domain Eukaryota; kingdom Metazoa; phylum Arthropoda; class Diplopoda; order Julida; family Blaniulidae; genus Proteroiulus; species Proteroiulus fuscus. Next base: position 13,230 of record JAQIXP010003302.1, read on the forward strand.
CTGACGTCACAGCCCCCCTCTTTCCCTTGAAACCCCCC
>JAQIXP010003303.1:0-13264 GCA_034700285.1 Proteroiulus fuscus
TCAGCTGGAACAGTAAGAATTAGCACTGATGTTCAGCTGGAACAGTAAGAATTAGCACTGATGTTCAGCTGGAACAGCTAGGTGGAATTGACACTGGTGTTCAGCTGGAACAGAAAGAATTGGTACTGATATTCAGCTGGAACAGGAAGAATTAGTACTGCTGCACTGATGTTCAGCTGGAACAGGAAGAATTAGCACTGATGTTCAGCTGGAACAGCTAGGTGGAATTGACACTGGTGTTCAGCTGGAACAGAAAGAATTGGTACTGATGTTCAGCTGGAACAGGAAGAATTAGTACTGCTGCACTGATGTTCAGTTGGAACAGGAAGAATTAGCACTGATGTTCAGCTGGAACAAAAAAGTTGGCATTGACGTTCAACTGGACCAATAAGAATTGAATCTGATGTTAGTTCAACATTTGCTCACCATGCACCACTAGTGGGCAATATGGCGCTGCCCATTGCTTTGAAAAAATTGGTTGATTTATGACTCATGGAAAATCTGATAAAATTTTTAATTTCTGTGAAAATAGAACGTCAAAATGGCTGCCATTTTACTCTTTGTTAGTGCTAGTGGTGGCCTTTTTTGCCCCCCTGGTGTTAAATTTGTGCCATTATGAGGCTTCATTAGTGTAATTATGGAGGCAACAAACCTTTTAAATAAGTCTGTTTCATTATTTTATTACCCAATCCCATTCACGCTATATTATTTTCCAAATATTACTCCTTTTTTTGTAGCAAAATAATGATTTTGGCCTTGGTCATGCCAACAAAGTGTAAAAAACGTGAGGTAATATCAGGGTATACCACCCACCTGTGTGACCCATAGTTAGCTCTTGGTTTACTTGGCCATTGGTTTGGCAACACTGCTGTCATTCCATCGTGATGAATTATGACCTCCAATTTTGGGGGGTTTCGAAATGGGTGTGTTTTGGCGTATACTGTGATTTGGAAATTGTTTGAATTTTGGTCAAAAATGGTACCATGCATGTTGGGAGGCCAAGGTAAATGAGTTTTTAACTGCTGAATATTTGTAATTATTTTTTTCCATTAATTTTATGGGAATATACTAACTGTAGTTAATTGCTGATTCTATAAAAATTCCTGTTCACTGTTATGGAAATTTTGGTCCAAATTCCTGATTCTCAAGAATTATATTGAAATTTGGGAGCCCAATTCAAGAAAAATTTCAGTTGCCTTTGAATGGTAACAATATCAATTTCAAGGAAAATGTAATTTGCCTTAGAATGTTATGGCAATTTAGGACCAAATTTAAGAAAAATTCGTATTGCTTTATAACATATAGGATTTACAATGTTATGAATTTTCGGGTCCCAGGTCAAGAAAAATTCCAATTGGGTGGTATGGAAATTTTGGTCCAAATTCCTGATTTAATTTATTGCTTTAGAATGTAATGGAGTTTTGGATCCCAGTTACAGAAAAATTTCATTTGCATGTTATGGAAAATTTAGTCCAAATTTCTGATTACCAAGAATTAGGCCTATATGGAAATTTATGAGCAAATTCAAAAGAAAATTCTTATTGCTTTAAAATGCTATGAAATTTTGGGTCCCAGTTCAAGAAAAATTCTATTTGGGTGTTATGAAAATTTTGGTCGCAATTGCTGATTACCAGAAGTTGTATTGGTATTGAAATTTGGTACATATTCAAGAAAAATTCCAGTTTCTCTACAGGCCTACAGTCATAGAAATTTGGGTTCAAATTCAAGAAAACTTCAAATTGGCTTTAGAATGTTATGGAAATATTGGTCCAAATTCCTGGTTCTCAGGAATTATATGAAAACGATATAGGAAAATCATGCCCCAACTTCAAGCAAAATGCCATTTGCTTTAGAATGTTATGGGAATTTGTAGGACCAAATATAAAAAAAGTATTCTTGCTTTAGAATGTTATGAAGTTTTGGATCACAGATCAAGAAAAATTCCAATTGTATGTTATGGAAATTTTGGTCTAAATTCCTGATTCCCAGAACTTCTATAGAAATATGGGAACAAATTCAAGAAAAATTCCAGTTTCTTTATAACGTTATAGAAATGTGGGTTCTAATTAAAAAAAAATTCAAGTTGTCTTAGAATGTTATGGAAATTTACTATCAAATTCAAGAAAAATTCCAATTGCTTTTAGACCGTTATGAAAATTTTGGTCCAAATTTCTGGTTCCCAGGAAATGAAAACGATATAGGAAAATCATGCCCCAAATTCAAGAAAAATGCCATTTACTTTAGAATGTTATGGGAATTTGTAGGACCAAGTATAAAAAAGTATAATTGCTTTAGAATGTAATGAAGTTTTAGATCACAGATAAGGAAAAATTCCAACTGGAGTTATGGAAATTTTTGTGTAGATTCCTGATTTAATTTATTGCTTTAGAATGTTATGGAGTTTTGGTTCCCAGTTCAAGAAAAATTACAATTGTATATTATGGAAATTTTGGTCTAAATTCCTGATTCCCAGAACTTCTATGGAAATATGGGAACAAATTCAATAAAAATTCCAGTTACTATATATATAATGTTATAGAAATTTGGGTTCAAATTCAAGAAAAATTCAAGTTGTCTTAGAATGTTATGGAAATTTACAATTAAATTCAAGAAAAATTCCAATTGCTTTTAGTGTTATTGAGTTTGAGGTCCCAGTTCAAGAAAAATTTAACTTGGATGTTATGGCAATTTTGGTCCAAATTAGTGAAACCCAGAAATTTTATGGAAGTTTTATTGGGAACACATTTCAGAAAAGTGGCAATTGCCATAGAATTTTATTGTGATTTGGGTTCAGATTCAAGAAACGTTGAATTTGCCTTAAAATGTTATGGAAATTTAGGACCAAATTTCTGATTCCCTTTATATGGGACATTTGACGCCATCTATGATGAATTCGAAATGGCCCACACTAAAATGGCCAAAACTTTTTTTTTGTCAAATGGTGCATTATGGGAGTATTATTGAAAGAGGAATTTATCACTTACTAAAATGGCGTCCCACGTTATTTACCCTAGACATATGGCGCCATCTATGATGAATTAGAAATGGCCCACACTAAAATGGCCAAAACATTTTTTTTTGTCAAATGGTGCATTATGGGAGTATATTTAAAAGAGGAATTTAGCACATAGCCTATAGTAAAATGGCGGCTAACGGTGTTTACCATAGTCGTATGGCGCCATCTATGATGAATTCGAAATGGCCCAAACTAAAATGGCCAAAACATTTTTTTGTCAACTGGTGCATTATGGTAGTATTATTGAAAAAAGAATTTAGCACGTACTAAAATGGCGTCCCACGTTATTTACCATAGACGTATGGCGCCATCTGTGATGAATTCGAAATGGCCAAAACATTTTAATGGTGAATTATGGGAGAACTTTTTTAGAGGAGTTTAGCCCGTACTAAAATGGTGGCCCACGTAATTTTACCATAGACTTATGGCGCCATCTATGATCATGAATTTGAAATGGTCGTCCATGTGATTTGTGGCACAATCATGACGAATAGCATTTGCCCAATGCACGTGCTCAACTGCATGGTTCCAAAGCAGCACGAGTAAAAGATTGGAACGACATGTTCTATATAGTTCAAATTTTAAATCTATAGGATCTATACAGTCGATCCATTTGAGTTGTTAAGCCGGATTATTAAGTGTGTGATCGCGTATAGTGCTGCAATGGGAGGTTTGTTAAGTTGGTTTAAACCTAAGCCAGAAACTGACCCGGACCTTTCTCCAGAAATGCAGGAATTTAGTGTCGACGAAAACACGGATCAGACTATCCTGGAAAGTCTGGTCCCAAGAGGAATCCGGCGGTTCCGAATCCGAGACGACAGTGCCAATAGCCTGCTCGTCCTGGCCTTCATCCTCCAGAATCTCCCTAACTTGGAACGGTTGGTTTTCAAACGCAAGGAGCATTTATATCAAGCAATGCGCAGTGATGCGGACTTCTCCAGCCTGAAAGTCTTGAAAATAAAATGGGGTATGCGAGTGCCAATGGCCGACATCACATCCAGGATGCCTAACTTGGAAGCCCTTCGTTGCTATACGCCCTTTGATGCCATTTATCGGGATGATTATCGGGATGACGGCCTACCCAAAGTGACCCTCGAGGATTTGAAGACTATTCTAAAGAACCTGAAGAAGTTGAGAGACCTGGAAGTGATAATAGGGAGGTTTCGTAGCCACATACGTGGAACGTGGCGCGAGCTTTCTCCGTGAAGAACGTTCCAAAAGCGGCCCTCCACACCACGCATTTACGCGACATCGATGCTTTTCACGCATGTACGTGCGTGAAGGGAAAGAGAAGGAACATATGCTCCACTCCACGTCAAAAGTGGCGTTAGTGCACGAAACCACACTTTTTTATCCTTACGTGGGAGAAGTTTCGCGCCACGCTCACGTTCACGTAGCTGTGGCTACGAAACCTCCCTAATGTGCGATGTTGACGTGGAGGAGTTGGGCCGTGTGGAGGACTGCAAGTCGGAGATTCTGGAGAAGCTGTACCTGCATCTGAATGATACAGGCATGGCTTTCTTTATGGATGACGCCGTCATCAGGAGAGCCGTTGTAACCTTTTGTCGAATGTTTCCGAAACTGAAGAACTGTTTCGTTGAAGTCTTTTGCTACGACGGGGACAGTGGCGATGATAGGCAAATAGTCGTCTTAAATTTTCCGTCAAATTCAATGGAGATACCAATGGAACTTCAACTTTAGAAAATTTCCAACAATTTTGCTTATAAGTAGCCTAGGCCTAAAATAATTTTGTGTTTCAATTTCTGCTGATATTGTGTACAAGGTATGAAAATCTTCTGAAATTTTTGTTAAAAATTTGGCAGGAGAAAATGTTACAAATTTAATTCCTGAATTAAATTTAAATAAATTCCTCTAAGGTCATGAATTTTGTTCACATTTACCAAAATTTTTGCCATAGTCGACAGTGTTTTAAAACTGCAGAACTCCTCCATTTTCCCTCTCACCTGAAAAGTCAGGGAATTTAGCAAAAACTAGTGAAAAGTCAGGGCCGGAAAGTCAGAGAAATAGCTGAGCAACAAGAAAATAAAACGAAAGAAATGTAAACAGGGTGTCTGGCCGTCTGGAAAACCTGGAAATGTCATGGAAATCAGTAGTGTCTGGAAATGTTATGGAAATTTAATCTGTGTCAGGAAAATCCCAATAAAATCTAAATAATAAATTAAATTATAATATAATATATATAATATAATAATATTTAAAATTAAATCTAAATAAAATTGGCGGATTTTACCCATTTTTGAGTGTTTTTCAGCAAAAAAGGTCGCCTGTGGCGCCATTTTCTGTCATTTTTTTGCAATAATGTACAAAGGCCTTCAGATTTTCGCCTGCAAGCCATGAAAAATATTTTTGGGTCGGAAAAAAAATTGAAATTGGGAGTTCGGCTTAGGGTAGTTGCCAAATATTGCAGTTTTAATTGCATGTGTCAGTAAAAATAAGTTAAAAATCACTTTCATTTGGTCTAGAAATTTGTGAAAAATTGTCTGGAAAACCTGGAAATGTCAGGGAAATTTGATACTGGATTTGGCCAGTCACCCTGTTAGACCATTTTTTAGGGTTTTTGAGCAAAAAAGTCCATTTACAAAAATATATAGGCCTATATATTGGACCCTGGATCCGCCACTGATTGTGTATCGGGTATGAAAATCTACTGAAATTTTTTTTTAAAATTGTCAGGAGAAAATTTTACAAATTGAATTCCTGAATTAAATTAAAAAATTTTTAAACAAATTCCTCTAAGGTCATGAATTTTGTTCACATTTACCAAAACTCTGTGTGACGTCATTCTTGCTGTTTTATTCAAGCTTCTGCAGTCAGTGCGCATGTCCAGTATGGGCAAGAATGGCGTCACATCCCCTTGAATTTCTGCATCATTTTTTCTGTTGAATTCTGGTGCTTTTTGGCTGCATTGCGTCTAATATTGCAATTGCTGCTCTTTGAATGTCATGGAAACAGCTGAGTTTTTGGCTCAGGTCCAAACCTTGGAAAAATTAATAGTCCTAAATAAAAATTGTTGCAGGATTTTATGGAGTTTTTTTATACATTGCTATCATTTTTATTGCATTTTGGGAGGTAGTGGGTTGAAACACCGTGTACCTTGGTAGTTTTATGACCTAAACGATGAGGAGGTCCTTAAAATTAGGGTGAAATTAGAGTTGAATATTTGCACAAGGTAATCAACTGATGGCAAACGTTGACCTGGTCAACACGCACGTGCTTGAAATTGATGTAAAATTTGGGGAGATATGGTACAAGGCTAATTGGGATTTTTGTCGTGTTTTCAGCGCCATCTGGTGGTGATTTGTTTTAGTTGCAATTATTTCTCAGCCAAGGAAATTATCCCAATCTGTCATGTAGCACCATCTGGTGGTGATTTCCATGAGAAGGTTTGGGATTTAGACTTCTCAATATCTCAGTTGGGATATTTTTCTAAACTAATAATAATAATACTCACTGAAGGAGGAGAGAGAATTTTGCAAGGCACGCTGGGAATTTACTGTAGCCTATTTCTCAGCCAAGGAAATTATCCCAATCAGTCAAGTAGCGATACCGTGGCCTGGTGGTGATTTCCATTGTCAGTTTTGTAATATGTGTTTCTGATTATTCAATTCACACATTTTCTAAAGTGAATCTCCGAATGAGGTGCGAAGATGCGCAAGGCATGCTGGGAATTTACTGTAGTCTACTTTTCTGGAAAGGAAATTATCCATTAATTGGAATGTTGAGGTTATGGTGCGTGTTAAGATCTCCCCATATTTACAAAGTAAAATAGGGGCCTACTGTGGTTCTCAGCTAAGGAAATTATCCCTATTCTGGTAATTTAATTACGAGGGAAGACCATGCAGGAAATATGCTGCATTTTTCAGCTAAGGAAATTATCATTGGAACATAATTATGGTCCTTATTACTCTGCATCAAATCTTATATCAGTAAATTATTAATGAAACATCCATGAGGCAGATAATGTAATTATGTGGACTGAACATTCTGCTCAGCTAAGGAAATTATCCCAGGAGTAGCTTATATATTTCAATTAATATGTTCAATGTGAAGGGTTATACTACTGTTATAATGACGTTGTTAACCAGTTGTATAATTTCCCTGCTATGGTGCTAGGCATGTCGGGAATTAGGTTTGTTTCAGCCAAGGAAATTATCCCAAGCCTGTGAATTTTGTCAGTTATGGTAATTTTACCATTAGGACTTCCCTCCTTTTTTGGAAGATATATGAGAGCTTTTTGGTACTTGTTAACCTTCTCCCATGATGCACTGCTCATCTCTGCCATTTTTTTTTCCAGTGAAATTGAACTGTATTGTGGATTAACTATTGTAGGGTCATATTTGATTTTCTGAGAAATCAGTACTTTTGTGTTTTATGGGCTCTATGGTTTCCAAATGGAGTCAGTTTGTTGCAAAATAATTTCTCTATATTCTCTGTGACATTTCCACCAGTTGCCTGATAGGCTTAAGACTATGTGTGATCACCTAGGCAACCTGTACTGTCTTGTTTTTCAAACTAGGCCTACATGACTGTAATGTTGTTGAATTAGTAATAACATGTAACGTCAATGCTTCAATAACTAAAAGTTAGAAGTAGAAATACAGTAAAAAGCAAAATTTTTTTTTTTTGAAACTGTGATAGGCCTACCTATGCTTTAGAACCATTTGGCTTCAGTTTTCATAACAATATATGTTTGTTCTTATGGATTTGTCAATAGTCATGTGCTTATTTCCATTGACTACACGGAAAAAATGGGATGCCAAATTGAAATTTAATTTTTTAAGAAATTTACTTGCAAAATTGTTATTCATTGCATTTTTGTCTCTCGCAATTTTTCGGAATTCAATATTTTCAATATATTTCAATATATTTAATTTTTATAACTGCGGTATTTTTTTTAAAAAAATTATAGTTAAATTTTGGCTTCAGTTTCTGTGACAGGTCCATCTAGATACTATGTGTTCTACCATTGCTGATGCTTATTCTCATTGACTTTTCACTAAAAATGTGATGCTAAATTAAGTATTTTGATACATTTTAATATACAAATATAATTCACTACATCTTTTCTTACTAGTAATATTTAAAAATATAATATTAGACCTCTTTTCTTCATATTTTAATCTAAATTTATATTTTGGGCATCACTTTTTACAACAAGTTCAGCTAGATATTATGGGTTTCACCATTGTTGAGTGCTTATTCCCATTGACTTTTCCATGAAAATGTGATGCCAAATCAACTATTTGATACATTTTAATAATAAAATGTAATTCACTGCATTTTTTATACATAATTTATCGAAATATAATATATAGGTTATTTTGTCCTTATTTTAAGCTAAATTTATATTTTGGGCTTCAGTTTTTACAACGAGTTCAGTTAGATACTGTATTTTGTCATTGATGAGTGCTTATTCCCATTGAAGTTTCAATGAAAATATGATGCCAAATCAAGTATTTGATAAATTTTAATATACAAATGAAATTCACCTCATCTTTCTTGCTTGTAATTTATTGAAATATAATATTTGGCCTTAGGCCTATCCTTGCATATGTTAAGCTAAATTTACATTTTTGGCTTCAGTTTTTAGAACGAGTTCTGTTAGTTGGAATGGGTTTCGCTATTGACGAGTGCTTATTCCCATTGAATTTTCACTGAAAATGTGATACCAAAATCAAGTATTTGGTAAATTTTGATTATTTTATCAATGCGGATTCCCACAAGTTTACAATTCTATGAAACTTCCTAAAATGCAGTTTCCAAACTACTATTTATTATCGATCAGTCTTGCCAAGTCATTTATTTCAATGCCAATTGATTATTTCATTGTTTTGCAGCAATGCATTTAATGATTGTGCCCTCTGTTTGCATTTGTGCCCAATTATACTGCATGTAGCCTTGAGGAGCTCTAATCATTTTTCTAGGTTAAAACACGTTTGATAACCAACCTTGACACCAGGATTGAGGAGCTGGTCGGTAGGGGGCGCCGCGTTTTAGCCTTGGAAAAACGATGTGGTTTGTGTGGGGAAATTGAATTCAGGGCAATGGCCACTTGCCTTAAACTAGCCTCTTACAAACAAAGAACAAGTTGAAAAAAGCCCATTGTGATTGATTTGTTTACTCTTTAGCCACTGTAATATATGCTAATGAATGCATTTTGACTATGTAAATGAATGAATGTTGTGGTGTGACAGGCGTGAAAAATAGTGGGTGTTTAAAAATGCAACAAAAAAGTCAGGCAGTAGGCCTATAAAGAATGTGAAAAACAGTTAGAGTTAAAAATGTGAAAAAATGGTCAGGCAATGAAAAATGTAAAAGAAAAGTCAGACAAAATGAAAAATGAAAAAAAAGATTTGCATCTAGTGTTTATTAATGCACTGATGAAAAAAATCCCTTGCAAGTGGGTATTCTATTTCGATGGCTTAATTCAGAAGTGGTGAATAATTATGCTACTTGATAACATGGCAAATTCACCACTTCTGAATTAAGCCATCGATTTGCACAATTTTGATGTATTCATCGATGCAGGGATTCTAATACACATTCACGAATTTATCTTAATAAATGCCCTAGGCGACCAATGCCTCTACCGTTTCTGTTGGGTTCCCTTAGTCCTGGAAAACCTGGAAATGTCCAGGGAAGTTGGGTCATCCTGGAAAATTCAGGGAAATTTCGCATCACTTTGTAATGTTTGAATTTGTGAACATATATTTCTAATACGTTCAACGTTAGAAAGTAGGACAAATTTGTAAGAAAACCTGGAAAAGTCTGGAAAATTTGTAAGAAAACCTGGAAAAGTCAGGGAAATTTATATGAAAACCTGGAAAACTCAAGGAAATTGTTAAAAAAAAAACAACCTGGAAAAGTCAAGGAAATTTGTAAAAAAAAAATAATAAAACAGTCAGGGAAAATTATAAATAAAATGAAAAACTCAGGGAAATATAATAAGAATACCTGGAAAAGTCAGGGAAATTTTACATCACTTTGTAATGTTTGAACTTGTGAACATAAATTTCTAATATGTTCAACTTTTACAAGTAGAGAAAATTTGTAAGAACCTGGAAAAGTACGTCAGGGAAATTTATAAGAAAACTAGGAAAACTCAAGGAAATTGATAAGAAAACCTGGAAAAGGCAAGGAAATTTGTAAGAAAACCTGGAAAAGTCAGGGAAATTTGTAAGAAAACTTGGAAAGTCATGGAAATTTGAACATTTAATTTCTAGAGGAAACCTGTTATCATAATACAAGTAAAGGTTCGCTGCTGTGATATTACTACTGAAAAGATACCAGTTGCTGAAGTTAACCTTTTCTCGAAATGCAGTTATTTGAGAGCTTGTTTTTCATTGATAATGACTGCCTGGGCGGCTGTTTTTTAATTCAGTTTTGATTTTATGACATGTTTTTATTAAGGATGACAGATAATGTCCTTTTAAATGTAATTTTTGAGTGTTTTAGATCTTGTGTATATAGACAGTCTGGTTTGGATTTCAATAGTCAGTCCTATTCTAGTGATAATGTATGCATGCTAACCAATGCATTTTTTAAAATTTAATTTTGATTTTTTTTTTATCAAATGTTGAAGGAGTTTATTATTTGATCTCTAATTTTGTCTTTAATGGATGACCTTGCACTTGCTTGCTCCTTTTCACGTCAATAATTTTATTAGGCTTACTATTTTAGGCGTAAAAGGTAGACGCCCTTTTGTTATTAATAATCTACAGTCCAAGATGGCTTTATATGGGAAAAATAGAACTATTTGTCATTGGGAGTTTGACATTTTGTGTAATTTTTTTGCCAATAGAGGGCAGGTGTATTTATCACACCCATGTTGTATTTTTTTTTTAGATATTTGCATTTAAAATTGGGTGTAAAATAGGTTCTTAGATAGCTTAGGTATTTGTTGGGAACTGGTGGGCCATTTATATGGAACCATATTTATTTTTGTGTTTTTGTCATCTCCAGTTCATCCTGTAACTCAAGTCCAATTATATTATTTATCAAATCAATTTTGGTTTGATACTCAAGTTTGTAGTTTAGGAATTAAATTCCTAATTAAATTGGAGTCTGGAATTCCTAAGAAAAGCAGGGGTTATTATTGAACTGGAAAGTCAGGGAAATTGAGTTTTTGAAGAAAAGGAAAGTGAATGTTTCAAGAAAGTCAGGGGAGAATCAATTTTTCAAGAAAGTCAGGAGAGAATCAATATTTAAAGGAAGTCAGGGAAAAATAATTTTTTTTCAGGAAAGTCAGGGAAAAGGAATTTTATCAAGAAAGTCGTGGAAAATGAATTGTTCAAGAGACAGGAAAAATAAATTTCTTGAAGAAAGTCAGTGGAAAATCAATGTTTTAGGTAATTCAGAGGGAAATCAATATTTCAAGAAGAAGGGAAATGAATTTTTCAAGAAAATCACGGAAAAGGAATTTTTCAGGCAAGTCTTGGAAAAGGAGTTTTTTCCAGAAAGTCAAGGAAAATGAATTATTAAAAATATTCAGGGAAAAATCAAGTTTTCAAGGAAGCCAGGACAAAAGCAATTTGTCAAGAAAATCAGGGAAAGTGAATTTTTCAAAAAAGTAAAAGGAAAAGGAATTTTTCAAGAAAATCATATGAATAAGATCAATTTTTCAAGAAAATCATGAAGAAGATCAATTTTTCAAAAAAAAAATCATGAATAAAATCAATTTTTCAAGAAAATCATGAATAAAATCAATTTTTCAAGAAAGTCATGAAGAAAATCAATTTTCCAAGAAATTCAAGGGAAATGAATTTTTCAAGAAAGTCAGGGGAATGTTATAATAATCTACCTGTATTTAATTTTCACTGGTTGTAATCAATATAATGCATGAAGATATCCAAAAAAATTTTATTTGGTTAGATAAAGTCATGAAATTTTTGTTTCTGGAAAAGGCTGTCTAACCACTCACAGAATTTTGTATGAACCCTAAAAAATTGCACATCTTTAGAATTTTCTTTCGCAAGTATCATGTGGTAACGTTGCCAAATACCGTGAATTGAACCTGCATCTCCCGAACAGAATTAGTGTGATCCCAGAATTCTGGATTCAACTTATTGGTCACCGTTTGTAGAGACTATTGGTTTTCGTATGGTTCCACTTAATTGGTCCACTAAGTTTGTTGTTTCTCTATAATGTGTTATAGTGTGTCATCCACCAATCACTTCTGACTTCTGGATTTACCATTGAGTGAGCCGAAAAACATGTGTTCTCCAGCGTAACGAAAATTCCCCATGAGTCACACTGAAAATCCCTAAAATTTCTCCCTATATATAAATGGACTTTTATGTCATTCATAAACCTAAATTGCAGTCTTCCACAACTCTTGTTTTCTTACTCCTGTAATGGATTATGTGTTAACATTTGTTTCAGTGGATAATTCAGCAAATCAGCCATTTTCTGCAAAATGTTATTTGTGATTGTTTACTAAAATTTTATTTTTGTTTCATTTGCAGTAAGTCGTCTTCACTGTGAAAGTGAGTCTTACAAGATGGACTTGATTCTGGATGTAAATACTCAGCTTTATCCAGTGGATTTGGGTGAGTGTTAGGCCTAACTATTATGCTGTTATTATTATTAAAAATGTGTGTACATATGGTGTGCCATGCTTGCAAAAATAGCCATTTTTAATGTGATTTTTTTTGGAAGTATGGCAGACCATGCCTTGTCATTTTCAATGCAAATTTTGCATTTTGCTTTATTAAATAGGACTTGTTTTTTTTTGGTTTTTTTTTTTTATTTTTTGGTTTTTTAAGATGTTACATAATTGTGTAACAACTTTGTAAAGTAACAAGTGTCATTGCTTGATGATGTAACATGCGGATGAAGCATTATTTATAATGCACTGAGCAAGGCCGTGCCAGTACTTAAAATCATAATGCATAAAATCATTAAAAATAATTTTTGTTTTGAAAAAAATGCCTAAAATCATTCAAAATAAGCAAAATTTTTGAGAAAGTGTTGTAAGTTTTGGAAAAAGTGTTGCAAATTTTGAAAAACAGTTTTTGAAAATTTTGCGAAACTGTTTTTTAAAAATTTTGGAAAACAGTTATGGAAAATTTTGGAAAGTGTTTTGAAAGTTTTGAAAATTTTGGAAGAAAAGGTTTTGAAATTGGATAATGTTTAGAAATTTTTGGAAAGTGTTTTGAAAATTTTGGATAAAGTTTTGAAAATTTTGGATAAAGTTTTGAAAATTTTGGATAAAGTTTTGAAAATTTT
>JAQIXP010003304.1:0-13263 GCA_034700285.1 Proteroiulus fuscus
AATGTGGGATTACCCCCCTACCAAATGGCATCATTATATGCTGATCGTAGGGTACTGAGTTGAATTGAATTGAAAACGGTCCACTTCCGAAATTTTAGGGAGGGGGGGCGCCGCAATATTTAGGGTGGGTATGGTTACCCCCCCATCCCCCCCCAGCTACGGGCCCGTCCCTTTGTACGGAATTCCTGTGGTCTTAATCACAAAGATAACGCTTCTCACCTTGTAGAGATTTTCAAAGGTAGAGTTCGTGGCGCAAGAGGCGGCGCATGACGGAAGATTTTCTCATTGAATAAATGCCCATTTTCGTATAACTTGATGAACTGCTTTCAAAGCAAATTTGACGGTTCTTCAATTTGCGTATCATTTGCATAAACAATTTGTCAATTACAAACGGCTAAAGTTTATTTTATTTTCGATTGAAATTGCCCCACCTCAGGGGCGGATACAGGATTTTGCTGGGGGGGGGGGGGGGGGAGGGGCAATCGCATATTACAGAAGGAGACGGCCATTTTTTCTGATTATACTGGACAGCAAAATTTGCTGGCTAGGGGAGGGGGGCAATTGCCCCCATTGCCCCCCCCCGTATCTGCCCTTGCCCTACCTCACAGCAAATAGGCTACATTAATTTTGTGAGCTCCCTTCACTCACAACTTGTCAGTCCACGATCTCTGTGAATCACACTTCATATGCCTACTTCACAGGAATCACGGGACTAGTTCACGTTTTACCAGCCACAATTCAAGCTCACACTTCACAGTTCATTTTTCATAATAGTTCACACTTCACAGTTTATGTTTCATAATAGTTCACACTTCGTAGGCGTGGTTCACATTTCATACTACACAGAGTGAGTTATAAGTGTGAGGCATGAAATGTGAACCAATTATGATCAATATTGATCATAAAAATGACTTTAGGAGAATTTGTTGAATTTATAACAGTTAAAAAAGCCTTTAAAAATTGCATACCAAGTGCTTTGAAAATTTGGCTAATTCTACCTTGTTCAGTTGTTCCAAAGGAAGAAATTGTCAAGAGTTTGTTCATTTTGGTGACTTAACAAGACAGGAAATGGGCGGTGGGTGTAAAATTCGAGTTGGCGCCACCACTGGGTGATCCATTGGAAAAAATATTTTCAGTTTGGGTCATGGATCTTCTGAGAGTCATTTATCTTGATCTGAAACAGTCATGGTCGAAAAGATAGGGTTTTTTTCCTTCTCAATCTACACTCTTTTCCCCATCTGTCTCTCTCTATGGGCTCCCAAATGACCCTTTTTTTCTCTGATAATTTCTCTAAACCTGTACAATATTATGCAAAAACATTCTCATCATTATACATGCTGCGTTACAAATACTCATAATTCATAAAATCAGAAAGTAGGCCTGTGATAGTTTTATTACTTTGAAAAATTAGTTATCAGTGGAATTATATAGGCCTAGTCCTCAATGTGATTTAGGGTAGAATTCTAACGAAGGGCTGGTCTAGAAATTGAAAGCTTAGTAGGAAAAACTGTTTTGTAGAAGTTATGAAGTTCAAGAATCTTGAAACGTGTAATTATCTGTTCCCAAGAAATTTTTATTCCAAATTGCTAAACTGAAAGGCTTGAACGATTAGACCTACCTTACCTCAATCTTCAAAAATCTTGTGGACGTGTTGCTTGTAGGCATCTCCTGAATTAAATGCATGTTGTGATGTATCACGAGAAGTCATTTTGTTTTTTACCTTATGAATAATTTTTTTTCATTTGGATAAAATCTTGGAAACCTTGAAGCTCAATGTAGGCCTACCTTGAAATTAACCCGGTTTATTTCCATTCTTTCTTATTTATGTTTATGTTTTTATATTTTTTATTTATGTTTTAAATGCATTTGTTTTCATAACGATTTGGGTTGTCTTCATTGGTTAATTATTCTAAACAGTACGTTGTCTGCATAATTACTTAAGGGAATTTTCCCAGTTTGTAGCAAGGGATATGTAAGTTGTTCACACTTACTAGATGAATGGCTGTGACAATAATAAACTTGCAGTAGAGTTTGTTCGAAATTGTAACGTTTCCCACAGATTTCAGCAGGTACAGACATTTGATGAGTGATGACGCCCTCTATGACATGCATGCCTACGTGTTTCATGAGAGCTGAAGCCTATTATCCAGTAGAGGGCGCTAATATTGTCCATAATATGCTTCCTATTTTGGGCTGTACCGTATATTTTCTTTCAACTTCATGTATTCAGGACATTTTATTTATTGATTGGTAGGCTCAAATCAAATTGGAATTTTATAATTTTTCATGTTGTTTTTCCTACAACCCACTTAAAACTTTCAAAGTGGATTTAGGAAATGGTTTATGGATTGTGTTATGACGATTTTACGACATTTAGAGAGCAAAATGTTTTATTTTAGAAATCACCACTAGTGCATTGAGCTGATTGAAAACTCAAAAGTTACAAACTCAAAATACAGTTACGGGTGTCTCGTAACTGTATGTTTTCTAGTGGCTTGATTGGCATTCTTTGGTTATTTCAGATGGAGTTTTGCTCAAATTTGTCCAGTTTGACTATGCTATATTCAAGATTGCTCAAGAATCTCTTTGTTTTATGTTTTATTTTCAGAGGGTGGCCGGTTAGAAAAAGAATTAAGTTATGTACAGAGGACATTAGGAGAAGGCTCAGGGACCACAAACCAAATAATATTACAAATCCCTAAACAAGAAGGTGCCAATATTTTAAGGCCAGAAGCACTTCAGGCACATCTCAGTGTTGTTCTTGTCGCAGCTCAGGTTCAAGTGGAAATGTTTGATATGTAAGATGGCTTAGATTTTAAATTCCCATACTCGAGTATCCAAATCATCTCCTTAATTTTAATGAATTTTTTTATTCTACTATAATATTTTTTTCAGCACATGGGAGTTAAAAGATTTATGCAATTCTCCAAGTGCACCTGCATTTGAAGACCACTATGTAGATCAGGCAAGTTTCTTCTAATTCTAACGCTTTACTTGTGCTCTTTCGTTGAAGATTTGTGTAAATTTGATGAGTAACATAAATCTTATCATTTTTTTTAGATTCTTGAAAAATTATTCCCTTGTGTAACTATTACACCTTTGGATTGTTTTTGGGAAGGATCCCATGTCTTAGGACCTGATTTTCCAGTCATCATTCCGTAAGTTTGTTTTTCAAGTAATTCTTAAATTTGTTTAATTAACTGAAAACAATTTTTTCTTAAAACTGTACATGTAAGCCTTATATTTTAAATTCGCGCATTGACATTTTTCATAGTTTATTCGCATTTCTTTAAATTTATGCTGTTTTTCCTGCATTGTTTTGATGTCAAGAACTTAATGATAGCTTATTTATGATATTGAAATTTTTTTGGAGGAAAAAGAAGGGAAATTTTTAATTAACAAATCCCATAATGATTCTCATAGAGGGCAATTGAAATAGCAAACAGATGAAAATGTATTTCAACGCAAGAAATGTGCTATTTTTGAAATCCAGTTTCACCAGAATCATGCAATTCTAATGTTGCGTGTGTACACGCTGTTATGTATTTGTTTATTTCTTCTTCTGGGTGGTCCTTCATGTTGGCATTTTGAAAAATAAAATTATATATATATATATAAAAAAAAGACAAAACAGCCACTTGTCATTCTGTACGTTTCTTTCACTTGAATCATGCTTGGCGGCTGTAGTTTGCTTACAACCTCACACCCCCTCCTCCCTCCCTCCCTCTTTTAAGGCTTGAATTTCTTTACAGGATGCTCACGTGAATACAAATTGAGCATCTTACCAGAGATTTTTTAAAAGCTCTTAAAAAGCATATTGTGCAATTCGCTAGGCATTGTTTTTAAAAGAGAAGAAACTCAGCACAATTTGGAGTTGATTAAAAATAGAATGAGTGGCAAGTGTTTGCACCCTCTGAATTGCTGTTAATAGTTAATTAATTATAATGAAAATAAATTATGAAGTTTTTGGTCTATAAAGATTAAATAAGAGTACCATGGCTGACTGACGTCACAGGGAGGTCATTGAGCAACATGAATAGTATGTATGGTATCCTCCCAATGGCATCCCCTGGTGATAACAAATTGCTAGCATCCATGGGCAGATGTATTCAATAATTTCATCTAGGCCTATAATTATTTTATTTTTGATTAGGATTTTGTTATTTCACATTATTTATTTAGGTTTTTCGTTTTTTTTAATTTTTAGAGCCCTGAGTACCGGAATTAAATGGACTACTTTAAATCCCTTAAAACTATTACAAACAATGAAAGACAATTTTTTAATGGTATTTTCGTTTGACACCATAGACGACTTCATGAAAAGGGTGAGTTTATATGATATTATTTGTAATAAATCTATGCTAAACGACTAGGCCTAGATTTTGTGTTGCTCTCCAAGGCTTTCTTTTTATTTCGTTGATTAAACACATAAGCCTTCTAAAGTTAGACCGCTTGATTTGATAAGCTTGTCAGTTCACTAATTTAAAATTTGCCTAGGTCGATATTCAAATCAACAAAATAGTGTAAGCCTTATATATAGGCCTAGTTTGGCCTACTTTTGCATTAGGAAGCCAAGATTATCTGCATAGGCCTAACCATAACCATTTGAAATTAAATAACCATGCAACAGTAGCTAGCTAGACAAAGTCTATAAAGTGAAGAGGGTATAGTCAGGTGAAAGTCAGGATATAGGAATTTTGACAGGGGAAGTCAGGGAAGTTTCATTACATTGAGTTCCTTTCTGCTTAATCAATTTGTTGAACAGAGTACAATTGCATAGAATTGCATAGAACAGTAAAATTGTCATAGAATTTGACGTTTAATAATAAACCACTTATAATGGCAAAAAATGCATCCATCACCACGCATACTTTGCATAATGAGTATTTCCCATTTGATTTTATTTTACTTTTTTGGCAAAAATGATATGGTAAGTAATTTTTTTATGGTATTCAATAAAAAAAATTCGAATTTGAAATAATTTTTCAGTCTAGCTTCCTGAACAGTGAGTTTATATTATCAGGTTTGGTTCTATAGGTTGATTAACTGGGAAGCCATAGGGCAAAATAAATTTCTAGTGGGATGGGTGGCGATGGGTTGGAAAAATAGAAAGGAAGCCAGCCAATGCTCGTTGGGTCGGCTGCTACTTCTTGGGTGGCCCTCAGTCCGATACCTCTTGCCCTCTTTGTAATTTGAGAATTGCCCGGCATGCATGCTGATAGCCTCCACTAGGGTTGGCACTCGAATTGCTCCGAGCAAAATCTATGTGTGGATGGAATGGCCACTTAAGTACAGTGGTTCCTCGCATTGAGGCTTTTGAGTGCATGCATCTTCGTATGGTTTGTCTTCTCTTCCTCTGTCTATCTCTGGCAGATGCTGCTTTTTTCCAAATGTAAAATTTTAGCCCAACTGATAGGCTATAACGAGAGTGACAAGGCATCATGAAGAGGAGACCTTTTCATGGTTGAGACGGAGGGTGGGGGTTGGATTGACTTTGGGCAATTGGTATTTTAGCCCAAATCTGTCTCTTAAAATGGGTTTTGTTCGTGTCCAAATAAAAAAAAAGCAATCCAGCCAACAGGCCATTTTCTATAAATAAAGCCATTTGTAACTCTTTCAATTAATAGCAACTTGGAAAGTCAGGATAAGGAGTAAATATCAGGGATACCAGGGTAGGCCTATCTGATTTATATAAAGAGTAACCCAGCTTCTGGATCTGCAAAATACGTTTTTAAGCCTAAGCCTGACTTCCATTTTTACCAAGGATGTTGATTATTACGCACGCACTGCTTTTGCACTTTTTTTAAATTTAAACTTCTTCATAATACTGCAATCCATGCAGCATAGTAGACTATTTTTGATTTTTAACTGTTGTATACTAACTGTTGCAGGGAAATTTCACTCAATTCAATTCAAATCAGTACCTAATTTACTGTCAGCAAACTAATGCCATATGGTAGGTGGGTAATCCCACAATCAGGAGAATTCTCCCACATCAGATGAGACTTAATGTTATGAGACTCAAATGTTATTTAGATATAGGCCTATGAATCTTGATAAAGCTGCCTTCTAAGTCCATTTTAATGTCAGCTAGATGGTGCTTTATGTAGGCCTATACTGCGCTTTGCTGTTTGTCCTGCAATTGTGGGATTGATTGTAAACTCGTAAACGATAATAGGTCTCGCTATCTTGTTGTTTTTTTTTATCCCACCGAAAGAAGCTGGTCATGATTTAATAGTCAAGGATGGTTGGGTGTGGGATTTGTAAAAATGTTAGTAAAAAAAATGAATGGGCCTGGCGAACATTTCGCTTCACCGCAGTCATATATCTCTGTCAGTGTAGGCCAACCACGCTGGTTTGAAATGATGATGACCCACTAAGCCCCCCTGAGGAATTTTTGTCGGAATGTTCGTTGCCTTAGTATAGCCCCTCGCCCCCGAATTCATCCACCCCTTTCTCCTTTAATGATGAGGATTACGTCCTTGTGACAGCAGCTATTTTATTATGTTTAGGGGGAGCTAACAAGTTTTTTTTATACGTTTTTTATTATAATTCTATTCAATGCACACCTATGGGTCCACATCAAATAAATTTAAATGAATTTTCAAAAATTTAACTAGTGCATGAGTAGAGCCTATGTGAAAGTGTATCAATAGTAGCCCAGTCAAATAGTTTACCGTAGTTTTGGCATTATAATTTTTTTTTTTTAATTTATAATTAGGGATTTGGACACTTTATGTACCTTAATGCATTTTCTTTTACTTACATGGGGGGAAAGCTGCTTCTGGCAGCCATTACTTGAGTGTATGGCAGATGTTTTTTTAAAAGATAGGAAATGAAGGCATTTTTTTTATGAGCACGAAAATCTTTCTCAAACCACATTACATTCGATCCGCTGTTTATTTTTTTCCTTAAAAAATATCTAAGAGAAAATGAAAATAAAAAAGATCAAATATTAGCCAGTGCATCTATTGGAATTTAAAAAAAAGAGGACCTAAGTATTTCAAATTATGCCATGGTCATGTTGTTATGGAAAGTCAGGGAAATCACGGAGAAAAAAAGTCATAAAATAGCCAAGGAAGCTAAATTAAATAAATCCATTTAGCCTATGCAGGCATTCTGTGTTAAATTTCATCCTAATTTCTTTTCATAATTTCCTATAAACATTTCAATGTATTTCCAAAATTGTAATAATTAAAAAAAAATTCAAACATCCAGACTTTTTTTAATCCTGTGCCATTGTTATTTAAGAAAAAGTAATTCCCCCCCCCCCCCCGTTTTTATCCAACAGTTTGTTTTGTCAGGGAAAAGCAGGGAAGCCCACTTAAAGATACAGTACATTTATGAAACCTGTTATTTGTATTTACAGGCGGGTATCACTAGTGGCTATCAAGAAAAGCCTTGCCTAAACCCATTGGATTCCGAATGCCCAGAAACAGCCCCTAATAAACATTCTGGACAGGTCAGTATGCATTTTTTTCTACTCAAGGTTGCCCGAAGGCGTATTAGTTGTTGCATAGGAAGTTTTAAAAAAAAATGAAGCGAAGTCAGTCATAGAATAATAACGACTGGAATGAATGAATGACCACCCAAGTGGTTTAGAAAGCTCTTCCACTGAGAATGTGCCACACACTCTGCGAAGACCACTTTTGGTTTGATTTTTTATCCAGTACTCTTTTAGAAATGTTGAAAATAAACGTATTCAAATTTTGCGTTCCTGGTTGAATTTAAATATGAACGATGAATGTTGGGGGTTCTTGTCTGCGTGTCCGACGGATTATTTAGCAGACAATTGATTGCATTGAGCATTGCATTAAAAATTTGGAAAGGAAAAAATTAATTAATATTCCAGTCACGCTGGTCATATCTATTGACAAACTTAGATTATATTTCAAGTTAGATTATGTTTTTATGATTCATGTAATTGCTAATTATCCATCTGCAAGCAAGATTAAAGCATATGATTTATTAATGCACTTTAACCAGAACTTGCTTTCGACTTTATCTGTGTTTATAGCATTTTCCATTACATTTGATTAAAAGTATTTCTAGTAAGTCAGGGTTTTTAATTTATGATGTGTAGCTTGGAAGGAAATAAATATTGATAATCAAATTTAGTTAAAATGTGACCACCATGAATATCTCGGACCAAAATATTGTACACTTTGAATGCATTTAAATACCTAGCTTAAAAAAAACAGTTAGGGCACAATTATCCCCAACAATAGTTTGTGTTTTTGAAGGCTCCTGACATTGGTGCGGAGTTGACTGGTGGTTGTTATGGATTTGCAACTAAATACATGCATTGGCCTGAAGATCTTGTTGTCGGTGGAACAAAGAAGAACAAAACTGGTCACTTAGTCAAGTAAATGCTATTTCAGTTATTAAAGTGCATTTTTATATGTTTTTGTCAATCATATTGACTTTATTTCTGCTTATTATATGAAGGGCTGAAGCACTCCAAACAGTGATCCAGCTAATGGGAGAAAGGCAGATGTATGAGTTCTGGAGCGATAATTACGCTGTGCACAACATTGACTGGACAATGGAAAAAGCAAAATTAATCTTGGATACATGGCAGAAGAAATTCACCGACGAAGTTCTGAGATTTGCCAAGACTTCCAATGAAACGAAATCGTACAACATCAACGCATTTTCCACTAGTGCACTATCCGATATTTTAAGAGATTTTTCGGAAGTGAGCGGTACAAGGATTGCGCTGGGATATATTCTTATGGTAAATGTCGTTCAGTTCTTAGTTGTTGATTAATACTGATTTTCCAGTCTACCTAAAAGTATTTTATTATTTCTCCAGCTCATCTATGCTTGCATTTCGTTACTCCGTTGGACGGATCCAGTAAACTCTCAAAGCGGAGTTGGCATTGCGGGCGTATTGCTTGTTGCAATCTCTGTTGCAGCAGGTCTCGGACTCTGTGCTTTGCTTGGAATTGCTTTCAATGCATCAACAACTCAGGCATGTCTGCAATGTATTCAAAATTATGTTGTATAAAATTTTATAACATCCAATAATGAAATAAAAAATGTATTTTCAGATTGTTCCATTTCTCGCTCTTGGACTTGGTGTGGATGACATGTTTCTCTTGGCACACACATATGCCGAAAACGCCAACTTTAGCGTTCTGTATGAGGTAAGCTTGCTTACAATTCAATACTTCTGGATTAACTTCTGAATTAATATTTCTGGAATCTTCACGGAACTTACAGCTTGCTCAGTGAAATCTGTCGGCATGCAAACATGCATGATAATACTTTAGTAGCAGCAGGCTCCTTTTAATAGTTATAGATCCTGTAAACTAATACTCTCCTGCTTCTTTTCTACTTTCTTGCCAATATTTTGTTTTATGGCCATAGGAAAGTTGTTACATGTAAGTAGTAGGGACATTCTTTGTAATTGCTATTGTGTAATTCTCAATTCTCTAAAACATCCATTTACTTATTCTTTAGGAACAGACCGGGGAATGCTTGAAACGTACAGGAGTGAGTGTTTTGCTAACTTCGGTCAGTAATGTTTGTGCATTCTTTGCTGCTGCCATCATACCAGTACCAGCTTTAAGAGCATTTGCACTTCAGGCAAGTCTTTTTTTAATTAAGATACGTGAAACTGAAGAATTAATTTGTATGAAATCATAAATTATAGAAGGTTTTAACATAAAATGTTTTCATGCAGGCTGCAGTGCTTGTGCTTTTCAACGTTGCATCTATGTTGATAATATTTCCCGCAGTTATGAGTCTCGATTTGAGGCGGAGAGAAGCGAAGCGGGTTGACGTGTTTTGCTGCTTTCCATGGTAAGCATGGGAAATTTGTTTGTTATTGGCTGTTTACTATCCAGGTTTGCCAAGTTCTGCAAGTCATGCAACATGAAAATAGTTTGGGTTTTTTTAAAATGAAAGTTCATTAGGCTAAATTGAGCTTGCTTTATTACTAATAGGAGAAGTTAATGTAAAAAACTTTAATCAGGCCAAACTTTATAAAATTCAGGTAAAAATATATAAAAAAGTCAAGCAAGAAGGTTTCATAATCTAGTGGAAATTTTTCAGTCTGAGAATCTCTTAAGATTGTTATCACTGAAGGTAGAAGATATACCCGGTGGATGCATGACCCTTAAAAGCAGAATATTGAATTTCAAAAGTATTCAATTTTAAGAAAATTTTTGAATCCTGGGTATGGTTACCACTTGACTGTTATTATGGTACGTAGACTTAAGTTTGTTTAATTTTTGGTCTAGTTCAAGTCAGGACATGGTTGTAAGTCTGAAAACCGTAGAGGAAGGAGGGAAGGGTTTATCACCCACTAGTCATGTCATCCCCCTTCATGACCTCGGCAAGCATCGGGCCATCACTTGTGCTCTGCCACCTTACGGCAACCAACCAGTCACTGTGTTGTCTCCTGCACTACCTCTACCAATATCATCAGAGCCTAAAATGTTGGCGCCATCTATGGAATCACTGGTCACCATGGCATCTACTCACGAACTTGTGTCGCATGACGATAAGCAAAACTTCAGGCGTAAATGTGTTGGTGCGTGTTCGCGGACACAACAGGAATGTTACACGTGGACGTTAACTTGGTTCGCGAGAGATCACTATGGGCCATTTCTTCAGAAGACCCCAGTTAAGGTCCTCGCCGTCATAATCTTCTTTGCACTTATTGCTGCAGGCGTGTGGGGAGTCCTGAAAGTTACAGATGGCCTAGATCTTACAGACATTGTGCCTCGTAATACCAACGAACACAGCTTTCTGGCTGCCCAAAACAAATATTTTGGATTCTATAATATGTTCGCTGTCACGCAGGGTAACTTTGAATATCCTACGAATCAAAGGATTCTATACGAATATCATAGGGCATTCACGCGGGTGAATAAAATCATAAAAGACGATAATGGAGGATTGCCTGAATTTTGGTTGTCTCTTTTTCGAGACTGGCTATTAGGTGAGTAATTTGGAATGTTTCATTGGCAGGGATGTGGTCAATGTATGGTAATTATGTCCTGACTTATGTGAAATTTATCATCTTCATCTTAGGGTTACAAAAAGCTTTTGACAAAGATTGGCGAAATGGTTGCATCACGCAGGAGAGCTGGTTTCGTAATGCATCAGACGAGGGCATTTTAGCCTATAAACTACTCGTTCAAACTGGGCACGTAGATAATCCCATTGACAAAACTCTGGTATGCAAGAAATGTAGATTTTGCATAAAGTTTAAAACTGTTTTCGTTCTTTTTATCATGTTTTCAGTGGATTGTTGACCATTTGTTTTCATTACATAGGTGTCGCAAGTTCGATTGGTGGATGCAGAAGGTTACATCAACCCGAAGGCATTCTACAACTATTTGTCTGCCTGGGTTACCAACGATGCTTTGGCTTATTCGGCTTCGCAGGCTAGTCTCAGACCCGAACCTCGCCAGTGGTTCCACGATGCCCAAGATGTGGAGTTAAAAATCCCCAAGTCCCAACCTCTGGTGTACACGCAACTGCCTTTCTACCTCAACAATTTAGGTGGCACGCAAGAGATAACAGCAGTGATTGAAGAAGTTCGAACTATTTGTCGTAAATTCGAAGAGAAAGGACTTCCGAATTTTCCCATTGGAATACCTTTCACGTACTGGGAACAGTATCTCGGATTGCGTTTCTACTTGACCTTGGCCTTGGCATCAGTGTTAGCGGCTATGTTTCTTGTAGTCTCGGTGGTGTTAATGAATCCGTGGACTGCTACTATTATCGTGGTCTTTTTGGCTGCCATGGTGATTGAACTGTTTGGTTTCATGGGATTTGTCGGCATACGCTTAAGTGCTGTTCCAGCGGTCATTCTAATAGTAACCGTGGGTATTGGCATGGAGTTTGTCGGTCATGTGTCGCTGGTAAGTCATAAAACCTTATGTTAATTTTAAATTTACAATAGAAAATAATTTATGTAAGCCTACCAGTGTTGTAGCTATTAATAGAATTTTATTATTTAGTCAATATAAGTTTATTTATACCTTAGAAAAAAAATTCTAGAGAGAAATCCTAATGCTGAAGAATGATTTCATTTGGAATCTGGATTATTTTAAAAATATTCTGCTGTTATAACACACAGTAAAGGGTTCATGCATGTCATGCTAAAAATATTTGTGGCCTTTTTAAAAGGGTGGGCAAGCTGTGTAAACACCTCAGATAAGATCTAAAACTTAATTACAATAGCTGATTTTGAATGTTTTGATTCATTTTCACCTTCAATTCTAGAATTTTGAATTTTTCATGTTTAGCTTTTTAACTTATTGTGCTGTTAAACATAAGCTTGATTAGACAATATTTTAACGAGACTGAGTAATGGCCTGGACACTTATCATCGAAAATAATGTTTTATGCATTCAGTAAGACGTCAAAAATTAATTTAGGAGTTGAAAGTCTGAATGGCATAATTGACACATAGGCTACAAATAGTTTTCAGTAGGCTACATGGTAGTATTTAGAACTTTTAAAATAATTCAATATCTGGCTTAACTTGGTTTTATTGTTGATGGCTTTATAATTTGAATGTTATATTTTTAGGGATTCTTAACTAGCCTCGGTAATCGGAATCGGCGAATGGGGATGGCATTGGAGCACATGTTCGCTCCAGTTGTTCATGGAGCCGTATCTACTCTTTTAGGCGTTGTCATGCTCGCATTTTCACAATTTGATTTCATCATTAGGTGAGTTACTGATACTCCCAACTTAGTTACATTTAATATTATTGGCACTTTCTGCTCTTTTACCTACTACACCTACTGTACCTACAGGTTCAAATTTCCCTACCTGATCCATTTGTAATAAGAGCTCAAAACTTTTTTTCTTCTGCATTCATTAAACTGCCTTTGAAGTTTGCGACTAAAAAGGTTGCTTTTGAAATTTACCGCATTCGTAGCTTGAGCACACATATTTTCATAATTTGTTCTGCCATTTACAAATTTCATGGGTTAATGTATACATGCATAATAGGCCTACCTACACATTACATATAGACCGGGAGCTAATGTGGCCTTATTTTATTAATTTAAAATTGTGAATAAATTGTTTAATTGTGATTGGCATGAATGAATATGGGAGAATTATTTTATTTTGTCAAAATGCACATATACCGGGGTAAATAACAACTATTTTTTTTTTAAATTTTGCTTGTTGTATATTACTCATTGAAGCTTAGGGGAGTGACTCTCCTTGGATGTGGCGCCAACTAGCATCAAAATGGGAACTAATGGACCCAGTTTAACCATTCGTAAG
>JAQIXP010003305.1:0-13263 GCA_034700285.1 Proteroiulus fuscus
CTGGCAGAAAGTGATTGCTTAGTATAAATTCCAGTAGCCTGGAAGGTAACACCTAGGTAAGTCCAGAATGGGACTACTTCTATGGGGTGTCCTCCCCAACTAAATTTGTTTTTTGAGGGGTGGCAGGCTTTTTTGGAAAAGCGAATAATTTTAGATTTGGAGGTGTTTAGAATCAAATCATTAGCCAGCAGGTAGTGCCTTAGTGCTTTCATGCCAGATTTCAGGTGAATCCTGTTAGTATGCTACATACACTGTGGTATAGATAATCATACCCTTGACATTTGTCACGAATTGCAATCAATCCTAGGTATCTAGGAACTTTGAGTAAATCACTTGCAAAAATTATCAACATATACTAGGCCTACTTCTGCTTCAACAGTTTGATGATTTTGTTTGCTAAAATTTATATAGAATTGACGTATAGCATTTTCCAGGAGGCTGGTAATTAAAGATGTGCTGGTATGTATATAGCATAGTTCCCTGTACAGCCTACTTAGGGTGGGATGTGTTGTTGTTATTGCCATAAAATTATATAACTATAACTAGCTAATTACCATAATTATTTTGTTACACATTGTTGGAAAAATGTATTTCGTGTATTCAGTGCGTAATTATGGGTGAGAAGCTTTAGCCTTGATTTCTTTCCCCCGTACCCCACCCCCTTCAAAAAAATGTATCAAAATGCAGATCAAAGGAACCAGAAATATTTTGAAGCAATGCCACTGTGTATATTCTTTTTGTATTTACCGCGGTATTTAAATTACAACTCCATGCCGATGGGTGGATTGCTCAAATCTGGAATAGTGATTTAAGCTGGGTATAAACTTCCAAATTACATATTATTTTGAAGTTTATTCCCAGCCTAAATCACTATTCCAGGGTGACTTGAGCAATCCACCCCATATAGTTTAAAGGTTAGAATAGTAGTCTCTATTAGAGACGGCGGGTTTTGTTCCTTGGTGAGCTTCTATCAAAGGAAATTATATTTTATTTGGAATTTGCATAAATATCTTAATCATTATGAAATGCCAACGTTTGTTTATTGAAACAGCTCAAAAATCTCAATACAATTGTTACATAAAACGTGCTAAAGTGCCTCCCCCTAGCTAAAGGTTACTCTTTATACAAAAAACAATTTTATTTCTTGCAGATTTGTGTGTGTTTTAAAGTTCAAATCACCTGGTCAGTTCAGTTTAATGCAGTACTCCTCGTCCGACTTTAAAGATGGTGTTAAAAGTACAGAAAATGTAAGTAACCATAACTAAATTCTACTATAGCCTAGACACTCGTGCAAAAATTATTCAAAATTTAACACAGGACATTTCTTTTATATATATTTAATGCTAATATATAGGATAAAATAAATTAATGAATTCTTAATACTGTATAGTCAAAAGTAACATGTTGTAGTTATGATTTCATTATTCATGAAATCCAAGAATTTTAATGTAGGCCTACACTTGTTATATATGTTGCAAAAATCGAAAAATATGGGTTTC
Source organism: Proteroiulus fuscus (assembly GCA_034700285.1). Lineage (NCBI taxonomy): Eukaryota > Metazoa > Arthropoda > Diplopoda > Julida > Blaniulidae > Proteroiulus > Proteroiulus fuscus. Next base: position 1,500 of record JAQIXP010003305.1, read on the forward strand.
AGAGAAAAAATGATTGCCTTTAGCGATTGATTGTTATTAAACAATAAGCAAAAAAAAAAAAATGTAACTATATCAAAGGCACGTATAGAGTATACAATGCAATTTATTGGCCTTGGTTTGGTATTTGTTAATTGTTGAATGATGTATGATTTATACTGACATATCATTGAAATATTTAATTCCATATTTGTATCACAAGAAGTGAAAATAGTAATTTTCAAGTGTTGGCGGTATAGTACGCCATTTTACAATTATTTTTTCTTAAAAGATATTGAATACAACCCTGGAGTACTTCAATTTGAAACATCATTACATAAGCAACTTCATATTGCTGCAAGCTTAATTAGATAGCCAAGAGTCATTAAAGGAAAAAAACCCCATTCATTTTAGGAAATGATTTCAGGTGTTCAAATTGTATGGAATGACGTCATTAGAACTCAAATATTGGTTATATACGAATACTTTATTATAATTGTATATTGACGTTTCTAGCGAATCAACACGCCACCTTTGTTTGAAAGTTATGACGTAGGCAGGGTAAACAAAAACAATTTGCAGAAGAAAAGAATGCCAAGGTGCCTTTGCACTTACTGATGTAGCTATGGACCTTGACAAATGCAATAAGAATAAGATATAAAAGTTTGGTGTAAATATTTGAGGAAAAAAAGCCCTAAGCATATTTCATATTTTTTTGTTATTATTTGGAAAGGTAACAGTGGTTACCCATGAGAACGGAGTTATTTACTTATTTCAAGGGGTTATAGAGGACAATATTGTTTTAATAATATGTAGGTTAACAGAATATTCTGGAAATAATTTTGTTAAATTGGTCGTGAAATTAAATCTGACTAGGGTATTTTCATGGACATAGTAATCTATGTAGGCTGATCTTCATATTTGCAATTCGTTTTAATGCTTCAAGGCAGTTTTTACCTAAAAGTCCAGACAATTTTATTACTAACTTGGGCAATCCTTACTGTGAGCCAGTTTGCAAGGTGTGCAAAGGATTTGACCACTTGGCCTTGATTTCTTTCAAAGGACGAGTGACCATTGGTCTCTCCCAGCAAGTGTATAATTAGCACTTACCGGCCATTAACTGCCTTTTTGCCTTTGCCTGTAGCTATAGAATAGATTGGTACCATTGCAACTCGTTCTGGATGAGGGAGGGAGGGGGAATGCATTTTGCGAGAAATAAACGTGAGAGTACAATTAGAACCATCAAAAGCAATCGTGGAATCCATCATTTTTAAGTGTGTGCAAAATGCCAGTGCATATTTATACTGAATAATAACTGAACTGACAATTTTCGTATAGGAATTTAGCAGGCTTGTCTTCAATTACACATGTATTGTAAGCAAAAAATTGGCTGGAGAAAATGCATTGTAGTATCTAAATTCGAAAAGAAGCTATAGCGAGTGAAACCTAGCAAAATATAGGCATGCAGCAATGCCATCTGTTGAGAGCAACTGTAAAGAAACATTCCAAAGAGTGACGAATTACACCACACACACACACACACACGTACTCAATGAGAATAATGTAGTTTCTGACTTTAAAAAAAAGTAATTATTAATTAATTTACCAGAGGCCACAAAGAGTTTCACTTAAGTAAGTGCTTTATAAATGTTCAGAACATAATTTATAAAGGTAAAAAAAATGATAACGAGTATTTTTTGTTGTTGAGGAAAATTGTCAAATGGCAAATAAATTAGAATTCGCAGGATTGCTTTTGGTTTGATAATATCTGCTATTTATTTACATTTGGTTAGGTTTTTTATTTTTTTGTTTACTTATAATTCAATGGTCTGGTTTTGAAAGGCATGGCTCGGGTAAGGTCATTATCATGCTATTTTTATTTTTGAATTTACAAAAATTCGTGCCTGAGTTTTTAATGTAAAAAGTACAAACGCAATTTGGACGTCACTATGCTAAAAACGGTTTTCCCCATAAGCCATTGTGCATACACCTGGAAATTTTTATATCACTAATTAATGTATCAAATAATTACAAGTGAAGGTTCTAATATTGCCTTGCAACATTTCTGTACGTTAATTCAATTGTCGGCATTCTGCTTGATATTCAATTAAGGCAAGATACATATTTTTTTTTCTGTTTTATCCTGTAAATCAAAAAATTGCACCATTCAGGCTCATTCACTACTTCATTGGAAATGAGAGTAAAAACAAGGCCATTTTTTTAAACAAATATTCGTTAGAGGAAGCTGTTGGGCTATCTTGATTAGCTTGTAGCGATTTATAATTTGTGGACATATTTTTTCCTACAATTGAAGTTATATAATAAATTTGTCTCCATTATATAATTTTAAAAGTGTTTAACAGCTGTGGAGAATAATTTCAATATGCATTATGCATTTGCAGACTTTGTATGAGTATTTTTACATGGATTCTGACTTGCATAGAAAATAACACTGTTGCATATGTTGGTCTGAAAATGGTGCCAAGTGCCATCAAAAATTGTGATTAAAAGCTGTTAGCCGTCTAGACAATCATTAATTTATAAATTCTATAACCAGATGTCACCTGTTTCTATGTGTACAGAAATGAAATTGTAATTGTTTCATTTTTATTATTTTAAATTATTAATACAGTATATTTCGATTATTTCATTACCTGTTTTTTAACAGCTACAAAGAAAAGTCCATGCAAAGTCAATTTAGATTCGGGATATGACCCGATTTGACCCTGGAACTGGCTGTACTTTTGTGATTAGGGATAAATTTGAGTAAAAAATTTATTTATAATAGTATCCCAAGACAGATCAGAGAGAAAGCTCTATCCTTTTTAAAGGAATAAGAATTTAAAATTGTAATTGATTTTTAATGTAGGCCTATATTGTATGTTCGGGTTACATTCTGGTTCAACAGTTGTTTTTTAGCATGCCATACAAGTATTGTCTGAGAAGATCCTATTTTTAAGCTATACACTATTTCTAATCAACAAACACCACGTTTTCTAATCACTGGAATTATAAAGGTTCGTCCAAACTATATATAACAAAACATGTTATATAGCAAAATCAAACAACTTGTTAAACAAGAGAAGAAGAAAGTCTTATAACATGATGCCATTTAACATTTCTCTTGGTATATCATCAATTATATTGTATAATTCAGTAGCACGTTATATAATTGACGTTATATATCAAGTTTTTCAACAAACTTATAACCAATTTCGTTATATAACGGTTTTTTTTGTGATATGTATGTTAACTTCACAAAATGGCATTTATGACTTAATAATGATAATATTTAATTCATCAATAAAAATTGATAGGTACACTTAAAGGTAAAAAAAACACCTGTTGAACCCAAATGTGACCAGAAAATACAATATACATTACAAATTCTGTCAATATGACATCGTATGGCATTTTATGTTTTAGCTCGTTTATTTTAACATTTCTTAATGTGCGTTTCTTAAGTGTTTGGTATGCCAAAGACACATCCAGTTAACTGACCATTGACGTGTGAACCTGCATAGTTTTCTATAGAAATTCCTTACAAAAATGCACACACATAAAAAATAATTTAAAGAATATTCTAGCTCATATTATCCACTTTAATATTTTTGTTTTCAAATTTTTGTTTTCAAGTTTTTGTTTTTATTTCACTTTATTTGCAGTTATTTTGGCATACATCATTTCCACATTGGTTTTTACCCGTTTCAAAAATTACACTTTAGAAATGCAAGGTCAGTAGATGTTTTGATAATATAAAGGGCACTACGTGAAAGAATTACCAATTAGTTTATTTTTTTAGCTAATGTATCTATACGTCTTCAATTCGTTATACCCACAACTGGATTTACCCAAAACACATCATAAATACGTGTATTGATTGTTTATCAATACTTGTAACCATGCAATGGAAAACTTATAACCAATTTCGTATTTGGTTGAGATGTGGGGAAACCTTTCAATTTATGATCAGTGTAGCCTTATAAAGTTTTTCCACTGTTTTTTTTTTTAATTTGCGAAGTGAAAGGTAAGGTTAAAACAAATTAATCTGAATGATAATAAGTGCTCAGTGCCTTTAGCAAATCACAGTTATTTCCTGTTTACTTTTTAAAACTATAATTATAAGAATGTTTAGCTAAGGCAAAAAGGTGATATTAAGTAGAAATTGATTTGTTCAATGTGATTGTGTGGATTAATAGGTCATGACACATAGATACATGGGGCATTAATTAGGCACTCTTAGGTCAAGTTTAAGTTATAGGTTAACAGTTAACCTGTATAATTATGACTAAAGTGGTAAGGCAACTAAGACAATTCTGAGTCGCCGTCTTGCTTGGACTACCTTTTCTAATACTATAGCCTATTTCTTCACTTTAAGATTTTAACAGATCAAATATTCCAATGTAGCTTTGACACATTAAAAAATTAAAAAAAAATGATTTCATCACTTGTGCATTAAATTTTACTCGAGTAGGACTTTGCTTTTCATGGAAAATGCCATGTTTATAGAATTATGTCGTTCTGACGTCATCCGATCGAGGTCGTAACTAAATTTTCGCTTTTGTTGTTTATTTACCATAATAATTTTACATGTATACTGAATAACGATGTAACCATCACGTTTGTTTACTTTTCCTGATTAGAAATGTAAAGTAAAATTAGTGGAGATTTCCATTAATTAGAAATTGTTTATACTTCTCTAATACCTTGCACTTTTGATATATGCTCCCATAGTTCATTTTTAGAATTGTGTTTAATACATGATCTAGGCATATGATCACCCATTATTCAGCAAAATATACAGACGTTCAAATTCCCACAAATTTATAATTAGATTCTTCCGTTGGACTTTCTTCATTGTAACAGAGCATGTGAATGCATTGTGGCCAAGTTATGTTACATTGCAATTAGAATCAAGGAGGTGTTGATAAAAAATAAAATACCAAAAAATCTTGCACGTATAAATGTCACATTCAATCAATGTTTAAAATTTTTTTAGTCTCCCCAATTCCTCAATTTATGAGAATAATTTACATTGTTGTCCTCTTCATTTCATAAATTTAATAGAACACAAAACGTTGTGTATTAGAGGAAAAACGTTGCAAAAGTGTTTGTTTCTTGATAAGTTTTTCATGGATAAAATGAATTTGTCAAGTTTTCCACATGTACTGTGCATTTTCGTTTTCTAATACTGACAGTGTTAGTATATATAAATAGAAATAGTCATAAATGCAGTTCCCTTGTAAGATCTGCATTTCCTAACCAATTTATGGTCGTAGTGTTATTTGCTTGAAAATTTCTAAATAAAAATCTTTGACCACTAACTGATATGGACTGTATACACTATTTTGACTTTGAACTTCATGCACTTTGGCATAAGATCTAAGGTTTTGCGATCGAGTGTCCACGCTGTACCGTAGTAGTATCAGTTATTAATTTATCAGCGGAGGTCAGACTAAAGGGTGTGGTGCATGTGCTGAAATGGTCATTGCCAGTCAGTGGACATTGGATGTTATCTTATATTTTGACTAGAATACAGATACAAACACTAAAGTACAACATTTATCGCTATCGACTTTGTATCTCTATTCCAAATTGCGCACATCACTCGTTCATCTTTGACCACACAACTCTGACTTGGATTTTATTTAGAAAAAAGAAGGAAAAAAAAATTAAAAATTATACTGTTTATGATACACAACAACGTAATGAGACTGTTGATTTCCGGCATTAAGTGATTGTGAAAGATTGCAAACTTATACTGCATGTGGTTACTGACATTTAAAATTTGCATTTTTTAAAATTGCAGTTGTTTTGGGGGTAATTCTTTTAGGCTTCAGAGAAAATATCCTATTACAAGAAAGAGCACCAGTGCCAGTGCCAGATCAAGTCAAATCAAATCCAGTTTATCCATATCCCTTTGAATCAAGTATAATAGACCACAAATGATGGCATATCAATTTTTGTTTGAATTATAAACAAAAAAATAGTTATAAAAATTAGTCAGCATGCAGTGTTTTGTTACTTTTATTCCTACAAAATGTTTTTAAAAGGTCATATAATGTTGATCTAATTAAGATACCTTAATTTGCCAGGTAAATACTCTAGATCGGAACTTGTAGGTATAACTATGATGACATGTTAGGGCTAAATAGGTCTTGTATACAGGACTGGTTGACCCTATATAATGGTATACCCGAGCACAGCGTCTCCAATATTTTAAACTTGACCCTGAGAGTATGTAGTTAGGCTACTATTACTATGTATTTTTGCACTGATATTTCATGCTATTATAAATTGCTTTTATTGGTTTCATAGTTTCAATTATTAAAGGCTTTCCAAATTTAGTTTAACTAATATAATATTAGTTACCATCAATACAGATTCAAAGTTTGATTATTATTTGGGTATCGGATAAGGTTTTATTTCTGTATGCCCAACTCAATAATATTGATTTCATGCTATAAATAATATATATTTTTATATTGCACTATTGCAGCTTAGGCCTATACGTATTCCAATAAAAATTGTACAGGACGGATAGTAGTACTCAGGATACTGTAAGCATATATGCTTATGCCCAGCAAATGATATATATATATAGTGTAAATCTTTGTATAGGATATCCCTACAGGAAAAAAACAACTTTTTTAATTTTAAAAACCTCATAACTTCATGAAACCGATTGATTTACGATAATTTAATAACTTAAAATTTTCAAGGGCAAAGGAAACACAAGGGAAGTTCATTAATTATGTAACACGAGGACTGCTATATAATAACCTTTTTTTATTTTGGCTATCCCAATGAAAATAGTACACATTCCCTCCCCCCCCTCCTTCGTTATGAATTATATGCGTATATAAAAATTAATTTTGTGACAAGTACACTAAGATAAAGTGGGCTCCCAGAAGTATTTCCAGCTAAAGTTGGGAATATCCAAGATACCCTTATAGAAATAGCTACAAAGAAATATCCAAGCTAAAGTCTGCATATTCCAAGTGTGTAAAAAGTGTTACGTCCAAATTTGAAAGAGTTCAAAATGATTTGTGATACCTGAAAACATGCTTCTGTCTATAGAGATGCACAAATTTAAATTTTAATTAGTGATAAATGTCTATCATTTTCTCAAGGCAAGCTAAACTTATAATCAGGATGTTCAGGATGTTGTTTGTAGCCTATAGATTTGCATGTTGCCATTTTATGTAAAACATTGAATTTCACATGGTATCACTTCTCTCTCTCTCTCTCTCTCTCTCTCCCTCTCCCTCTCCCTCCCCCTCCCCCTCCCCCCCTCCCTCTCTCTCTCTCTCTCTATATATATATAGATATATATATATTGGTGCAAATCAAATTTACTATCAATTTAATGAAAACTATAAAGTGCCTCGAACCTTAAATTGTTTTCATAAAAAGTAATCAGAAGCCAAGAAAGAGCAACTGTTCCAATTAATTAGTTTCTTAAACTTTTCTGCTGTAGAAATGAATGCTTTTTCTAACAGTGTGAATTGCATTTTTTTTTTGTGCCTTGTGCTTGCTTGATTTTTGTTTTCATTTGGAATCTTTAATCTAAGTTAAAAAGCATTACATCATGGAAACTTCCGTATATTAAGCAGTGATGAACTCCTTCTCAAATCCATGCTTGTTATTGGTTGTTTTTCTTATGTTCTTTACGACAATGGAATAATCTTCCTAAAAATAGTTCAAATTATTAGGAATTCAATTTGGCAATGTTTTTAGGTCTTTATTGCTTACGTGGGAGTCTCTTCCGGATAGTGGGACAATCCCTACCAAATAGAATCATAATATGCTGATCGCAGAGTACTTAGTTAAATTGAATTTTTACTATGAAAACCTGATACATTTAATATGATAACAAACTCAAAAGTTTCATTTAAATGGAAATATTAAAAGTAATTTAAATTGAATTTGATTATAAATTGATTTGCTAAAGTCATGGAATTGCGAAGGATGAAATAAATTTTGAAGTCTAAAATGAAGATGAGTAAGTTAGCTAACACTTATAGACTTTAGATAACTGAAGATATTGACGTTCAATAAGGAGTTGTACTTCTTGGCATTTCTTTTTTTGGTTAGTACGAACGATTCACGTTCATAATTTCTAAAATTGCTGTTATGAACTGCACAAGCGCGGTGCGGCTTCTTCGTATCAACGATGAAATATACGAAGAACTACAACTTCCTATTGCTTATTTGTGTTTTGCATCCATCTAGTATTTAACAATTTAAATAAGCCGCTATTTGAAATAATTTCTGGATGCAAACAGTGGCGCTTTTGCTCGAGGCTTTCAGTCAAGTTTTCCCTGAGAGTGGCAATCAATGCTAGCAGATGCGCTATGCTGGTTTGCCAGATGTAGCCTTTACTCAGGGGCAACCGTAGGACATGATTATTTCTGCATAGAACCTGCGTATACATATGCTTGCCTATTTTTGTTCTCATATATCTTTTTGTATGTTAAATAGTTATTAGCTAAATTATTACCTTTCATCCTGGGAACCCAGAAGCGAACATGAAGTATGGATTTAAACGAGGGCTCGTATTTTTAACTGAAAACGATAAAGACTAACGAATCTAGAAAACTTTAATTACATATAATTTCAAGAAAAATAATTAAGCAATTTAATTTGACTGAATGCACGCTTTGTCAATTTATTTTTCACGAAAGAAATTGCTCACTTTTGATAACTTATAGAATTATGCATGCAAAATAATTGGAAGTGAAATAGGATCCCAATTTCGATCTATTATAATTGACATTTTCTTTACTTTCTATGTTATAAAAAAATTAATGTGATATATATTTCTTATGACAGTTCTGCTTTCTACCAAATTACAGTATTTTCTTATTTACGAAATCACTCAATTGTATTTTTTAATGCTGCAATTTAAAATTGGAAATTGTTCCAGCTTCTGATAAAAATAACTCTACAATATTGTAATAACGTCAAAATGTAATTATTTTCTAAATGACAAGCGGAATTTTTTTTAAACAGATTAGATTACATAATGTATTATTTCAAGTATAAAAAGTAAACATTTTTTATTGCAATGATTTCGTTCAATAATCCATTAATTTACATAGTCTCTTAATATGTACGAAAGCTATAGCCGTATATACACTCATAGAAGAATATATAAAGATAATGTTATGAATAAAATATACATGACATTCAATCGTGGTGAGAACACTAATAGAAGAATTACAGAATCAAATTAATTAATTAAAATTTTTAATGTTATTTGGCTAGACGTATTATATTACGAAATTATTCATTCTCTTATCAATGTCTATCTTCTTATGTTAATGTTTTTTCCCTTGCATTTTCGTTTCAATTGCCCTTGTTGACACCTACAACAAGAAAATACACTAGTTTGAATTCCAAGAATTTGGTTAACTCTTACGTCATTGGGTTTATCAGAACTCTTTATTTTTTTGAAATGAGATTTCTCAATTAGCCAATGTTTACTGATACTGATTGACTGTACAAATTAATTTCTCTAATGCTGTACATTTTTGGAGATTTATTTACCAGAAACAAGGCCAATCCCAATCGATTAATGCTCTTCTTGTATTTCATCGACATACGTCACAATACAATCATCCATTTTCCAGTCTTCATCATCTTCCAACTCTTCAATGGTTCCTTGATCTTTACTTAAATTCTTGCTTCTTTGTTGATTCATCTCTCGATGATTTGGCGCCATTCTTATAACACAATGACCATCACCGATTTTGGCGCCAACGGACTCCTGAGCTAACACAATTGAGAAATATAAATACATACATGTAGTCTATAATACCCTCTTACTTTTCTATATTGCTGTAAGTCTTATCCATTACTTATACTAGAGTGGAAGTAGACGATAAGCAAAATCATGTAGTAATGTGAGTATATACAGTAATATACAGCATATTAATTTATTGATATTAGTTTGGTCTTAAAAACCAATGTGACATTAACTTGGGACGCAGATGACCTATATTCTTTCTATATTTGAGTGAATTATCTTATATATATGTCCAATAATTTGGTCAACTTTCTCATTTTCTCATCGTTTCATTATTAATATTAGGTAAGGAAATACTCACTTGTAATAATGAAACGAAAATTCTAGGATAATCCTAATTTATAGGAAGAACACCCAGAAAATTGTATTTATGAGGCAAATATAGGTTCTTTGTAAGTCTAGAAAGCAATCCTAAATAATTCTAATATTTGGTGAAAGTTTTGTTTCTGATATAAAACGAGCCTATTGTCCACACAAGGGAGCTATTATAATTCTATAAAAGCTCGTATAATTTTACAGAAAATTCTATAAAATCCTAATACTATAATTAGGTGACAAAGTAATCTAATAATGTCTTATATTTTTTGTCTGACAAAAATTCTATCAAATTCCTTGTATATAAATGATGATCTGACACTGAGCACATACTTTTTACATTTTTTTGACTTTGGTTGACGTTTAACCTTTTTACACGTAAAAGTCTAGCTAGAATTTCAACTTAATTATGTGTATTCCCTATTAAATCAATATTTTTGTTTACATTTTAATTTTGCTTTATTTTTATTTATTTATTTATAATATTTTATTATATTAGGCCTAGTTCTCATTTAAATGAGGCAAGTTTTGTAAATAAACATGATTAAATAAATAAGAACATAAATTTAATAACCTCCAACAAGTAACTCATAAAAGTAGCTCAGTTTTTGTCATCAAATAGAAAGTTCTTTGGCATGCTATGAAATATCTCACCTATGGAGGCCCTCGTCCCAATCACAGTACACGATCCTTCCTGGATTTTGGGCAGAGTACTCGCGTGTGGCATACTATTACTTTTCCTCAGCAGTTTCCCTGATGGGCCAGAGGTCACTGAATTGGGCATTCCAGTGCAGCTACTTTCACCGTGGTTTCGAGCATCTCCATTTTGGTATCTTCTAGACGTTCCTATTTCTTCTGAATTTCTCCTCATCGTTTGGGATGAGGATACTTGAGTACTTGAAAGTGGCAGTAATGTGTCCTTAGTTTCATTCATTTCCAATAACATGCTCATATGGGAATCTAAAGAGTCTATGGAAAATCTTGGTGGACGAATACCAAGACCTATATTGAAATCTCCAGCAAGGCTTGACTCTTCTTCATTGTCAATCGATTCGTTGGTCATGTTCAGATAATCTCGAATTCCGAAATCTTGTCCAGTTATGCAGTTGTCTTGGACATCTATGGACAAACTTTCACCCAAGAGGGCCAGTTTTGGTCGTGACACTTTGGGCGACATACTTTGCTTAATGTGTTGGTCCCTGGTGTGATTTTCCTCTAGAATAAATAAAAATCGGATAAAGTATCAGCGGTTTACAGTCAACATTTGATAAAATACCTTGTAATGGTTTCAAAATAGTAAGAGCAAATGATCTATGTAGACAGTTCGTACATTGGGTTCGTACAGTACGATTTGTACTAAAATTCCTTATATGTGTATTTATTTTGTGTGGGTTTTATTTGATACAGTAAACCCTAACTATTTTTGCAATATGATTTGATGGGAAATGTGAATTTGTTGTTGAAAATAAGTTAATAGTTATAAAGTGAGGGAAATTCTGAAATTGAATTTGGGAAAGTTTTATTTTAAAAAGTCATACAATATTATACATCACTGTAGGTATGACAAGATCCAACTACGAACTCAGATTTTAATTATTCAATTACCTACAGGTAGAAGGTCATTTTCTAATTAAAATCCGGTTCTTGTTGGATCACTTGTCA
>JAQIXP010003306.1:0-13262 GCA_034700285.1 Proteroiulus fuscus
ACATGGAGATTCCCATAGGAGCATGCATGTTTTCAAAAGTGTGGACAGCCCCCTTTATAAAAAACCAGGTCTAGAAAATTTTTAAAATGTAAACTGCCGAATTGTACTTTTCACCACTTCTAACTTTTCTAACTTTTAGGAATGACAAGTTGTGGCTTATTCGATACTGTTCACTTCTGTAACTTTAACAATTATTGGTTAAATTAATTTATGTAACTTTTTGGTTAATTAGGGACACTTCCAGGATCACAATGGTATAATTATCTCATTTTTAACAAATTGGTGTATTCGTCACTTCTGAATTAAGCCATTGATATTCTCTCACATTTCGGTATTTTAAATTCACAAATGATGAGGGACAGATTATTTATAAGATTTTTATCCATCGCAGAGGTTTGCAGCTAACATAACTGCAACTTTTGAAATGAAATGTTTTGAAATTGAATGAAATGTCGTGTAACACGAAGCCAATGTACTCTTTGTCTCCCCCGGGTGGCAAAATGTGAAACCCCTGCCCAGACCTACATTACATTATTTAATAAATTTACTCTCCTTATTCCACCTTTTCAAATATGTCTGATCATGCGATTTCCAAAATTTAACAAAAATATATTTTTTTTAGGGCAACAAATGTACAATAATCACTTACATCCCAATCATGGAGCCTGGGACGATCCCATGCGCCTGTACAACCACTCACCGAGACACGTCATGGGTAGCAGCCCCTCACCTGCGTCATCGCTAATGCGATCGCCACCGCCGCCTCCATCGCCGTCATCTGCAATGTCCATCTCATCTCATTACCCTCATCATGTCCATCTGGAGCAGTCCTCAGTGTCACATCACCATGCATGGCCCCAGTCCCAAGTGCTGAGCCCCACCATGGTGAATTCCCCACGAGGAACTCCATCTCCAGGTGAGGTTACATTGCTATATTTTTTTTTAAAAGAAGAAAAAGCTGCCAAATATTAAATTTGTATGATTTTTTATGGTTATTTAGGAATGGGCCATCCCTCGAGCATATCATCGCCAGTCATGGCCGGCTGCTCCCCTGCTCACGTGAAGCCCTTCTCACCACCACCCTATTCGCCCCACCCTCCCCCGGCCCACCAGCAATCCGTGGGCTACGACTACCCACCCAGCCAGAACCCGTCGCCCCTGAGCTCGACGGCCAGTCGGCATATGCCAAGCCCAGCTGCAACCATGCCTTCGCCCTCGGATCCCCTTCAAAGCTTGCAGAAAATGGTGATGCTGGATTCGCAGGCCCAGAGAGGGATCGTCCGTCAAGCTGCCGATGAGACTGGCAACATATCGCCGGACAAATGCGGCCCGAAAGCTGGTCCGCTCGAGTGCCCCACTCCCTCCCCGTGCTCATCCAATCTGTCTCAAAAATCAAACAGAGTGGCCTCGCCGGAAGCTTCGTCGTCCGAATCGGCGGATTCTTCGGCCCTTTCCGATACGCCGCAGGCAAGCCCGGTGGTGCCACCTGTTGTCGTGAAAAGTGCTCCGCCTACCGGTTCAGTGTCTAATGCCGCTGCAACCAGTGAAAGCGAGGCTTCCGACGATAGCCTCGATAGTGACGACGAGCAGTCAGATGCTTCAACTAGTAGTTCGAAAGATACCTCGAAAGATGCTTCTGAAGACTTGCCAAAAATGTCCCAAGAGGAGCGCGGCGGTGCTACGGAAGGGCAAAAAGAATTGGCGAAATACTTCACCAAACGTCAGGAAAACGGCCACGGTGCGTGCAATTTGCCAAGAGCAAGCCTCTTGAAACCGTTGAAGGCCTCCGTACTGTCAAAGTCATCGTCGGTGACAATTACTCGCGTGGTTTCGCCAACCGATAACCAGCCGCTCAAGAGAAATGAGGAGAAAAAGTTGGACTTACTAGTGGGAGATCAGTTAACTAGTGCTTTGAATTCGAGGGAAAATGTCCGGAAGAGGCAGAAAACCTTGCGGGACCATTCTGGTCTGACGCCGAAGCCCCAGAACCACGTGACGTCCAAAGTCAACGGTGAGAAACTGGGCAAATGGAACCTGGAGCTTTCCCCCGACGTGACAATCGTGGCGAGGAAGGTGAAGGGCGGGGAGTCGGTGATCGGCAGCTTCGAAATAGTGAATAAGTGGGAGAATCATAAACGGGATTCTCCTAGGCTAAGCACGGACGTGGAGGAGGCCAAAAAAGGGAAGAACTGCTCATCGCCCCGTCGCAGCGGGCGGCTTCAGACTCTGTCGACGGATCCTGAAAGCGCTGGCCATGACAGGCAAGGCGTGGTTCTGTCGCCACCGAAAATGGAGCCCGCGGGATCCGTGAACGGCGAGTCTGATGGCAGTGAAAAGCCGGCGAACTCTACTAGGGAAGTGCCGTGTGCTGTTGCCATCCCAGCTCCTTTGTCTTCCATTAAAACCGAACCCGCCAGTTATGCCGCGGAATCGCCACGCAAGAGGGGACGTCCTCTGGGGAGCAAGAACAAGCCCAGGCTCAGTGCGGGAGAGGAAACTGAGGCCAAAAAGACCAAGAAGAAGAAACTAGTAAAAGAAGAGCCCGAATCAAATGTCAAGAAAGCTAAACATGTAGCAGTGCAGGCGGATTGTTCCGAGGTCAAGAAAGCTTGTGCCGAAACCAGACCAAAGGGGCCCTTTTTGCACGTGGAAGGCACCAGAGAGCGCCCCCTCACCACGCTCGTTGTCAATTCCCTGCTCAAAGACGAAGAAACTGAAGGCAAGGGAGTTAAGCGCAAGGAGCTGCGCTCCAGCGAACGGACGTCGTTGAGGAATAAGATGATGGCCGTGGGTTTCAACAGCACCCTGTCGGCCAACTACGATGTGTTCACAAAGGACAAGTCGTGGGTGTGTGCGCTGTGCCACAGAGGGAGCCACTATAAAGGGCTGGGCGACCTTTTCGGACCATATTTTGAGGAAAGTGGGAGTCCTGCTGCGGAGCAGGACACTGAGGGTGAGGGCCTGGAGGATGGCGTGGCAAAGGATGACAGCCCGTCTCCAGGTCCCGGAAGGAGGGTACGTGAAAAACGGAAACGGTCCGAACTGGTCGAGGAGTTTTTTAAAAAGACAATGGCTAAGAAGGTATGCCAAACTATTTAGAAATGCGCTTGTCAAAGATATACGATATAACCTTGCGCTAGTCCCAGTTACGATCCATCTTTGATTATTTATCGATGTCTTAAAAACAATTAAAAAAAACGTCGAAATTTCAAAATTTCGGAAGAAAGAATAATTCTGTTTGATATAAATGCTTTGGTTAACATGGTAGAGGGCGGATATCCCCCCTGTATCCCCTCTACAATGTTAATTAATGCATTTTTATCAGCTTGAATTATTTTTTCACTTGAAAACCGCTTTATGTAGTATTTTGAAATTTACGATTCCCAGAAATCCTCAAGTCCCTCAAACAACTTTTCGATACTTTTGCTTCGCTCCAAATTGCTACTCTTTTATGTTGTGTGAAATACTGCAATATAAAACATGAAGCGATAGTAATGTTGTAAGAAACAGATAACAGTAAAATTGCAGTAAAAAAATTTCAAACAATACTTCTATTTTATGGAACGCAGTTTCATACGGTTTTACTGCAATTTGTGTAATAACACTGGACAATATAAAAAGTCGGACTGCCGATTTTATGCAGCTTTTCTGTAAAAAAAAAAAAAAAAGAAAAAAGAATTTCAATATGGAGTAAAGTTAGATACAGTCATTTTTGATGCTGGGGTAAATCTTGACAAACACTCATGTCAGTCTTGAAAATGGCCATCAAATTTCATAAATTTGCAGTAAATTGGCAGTAAATTCCCAATAATTTGCAGTAAATTTCCATAAATTTGTCATAAATTCCCATAAATTTGCAGTAAGTTCCCATACTATTTGTGGTAAGTTCCCATAACTTCGCCGTAAATTGCCATAAATTTGTGGTAAATTCCCATAAATTTGCAGTAAATTCATTGCTCTTAAAATGTTATCTGTGCAATTTATCAATATTGTTACTTTTAGTAAAAAAAAAACGATCGCTAGGATTAAAATGCTAGAGTAATCTTAAAGAATATTTGCTCAATATATAGAAAACTCGGGACTGTCAATTTCGAAACATTCTGTCAATTTTCATAGAATCTTCGAACTCTCAATAAAATCCAACAATTAGCTATATATTTCTATAAAATTAACAAAATCCTTGAATCCCGTGAAGTCTTATGAGTGTCAAATTTCTAACAGGGTTCCTCTAAATTCTGGGAAACCTGGAATTATCAGGAAAGTTGGGGCAACACGAAAAAGTCAGGGTAAAGTCTGGAAAATTGGCAATTTAACATAAAAGTCAGGGAAATTTGTCATCAGTTAAACTCCAGCCCTAAATTATTTCCCATATTTTGGACAATATTTCCCATATTTTGGACGAAATTTTTCATATCTTGGACAAAATTTCCGATGTTTTGGACAATATTTTCCATATTTCGTACAAAATTTCCCATGTTTCATACAAAATTTCCCAAATCTTGAACAAAATTTCCCATATCTTGGACAAAATTTCCCATGTCTTGCACAAAATTTCCCAGATTTTGGACAATATTTCCTATATTTGGATAAAATGTCCCATATTCCAGACAAAATGTGCTATATTTTGGGCAAAATTTCCCATATCTTGGACAAAAGTTCCCATATCTTGGACAAAATTTCCCATGTTTTGGACAAATACTCCCATGTTTCGGACAAAATTTCCCATATTTCGGGCAAAATTGCCTAGGTTTTGGAAAAAAATGTCCCATATTTTGGACAATGTTTCCTATATTTGGATAAAATGTCCCATATTCTGGACAAAAAGTTCCCGTATTTTGGACAAAATTTCCCCTACTATTACTATGTTTGAGATAAGATGTCTTAAAATGTCCGAGGAAAATGTACAAACACCTAGAAAAGTCAGGGAATTTTAAAATTTCAATTATAAGGCAACCTTAACGAAATTACATTACCGATTTTAGTATAGATTCTTAATTTAAGTGTGTATACTGAAAACCCTTTTATTTCTCTATTTCCAGGGTAAACGAATTCAAGCATCTTCCAAATTACGAAGCCCCGTAGTCGATACCACTCCCGAGGTCTGCACTAGAGCAACTAAAACTAGCAGTAAACCTGGAAGCAGTACACCTGGAAGCAGTACTTGTACGCCCAGAACAAGGGAACTTTGGGTGCACGAGAATTGCATCGTTTGGTGCCACGGCGTGCATCTGCTTCAGCAGAGGATCGTTGGTATTAAGGAAGCAATCCGAGAGGCATCTTTAATGGTAAGGAAAATTTTAAATTTTCATACCAAAGAATGTCTTGTTGGAGACACCTTGCACGTTACTTTATAACGATGGCTTACTTGAAGTGACGAATAAACCAAAAGTTGCTTTTGAGATAATTGCGTTTTTGTGGAAAAAAGGTGTAACAGATGGAACAATATATATATTTTATAGGGAATGTGCTAATTTTTGTTAAATAATTAAATTAGTAAATTAATTAAGTAATTTGAGAAATAATAGTCTTAAAAATGCACATTCGCCAAGAAATTTTGCAGGAAAGCAAAATAAATTAAGTGTGAAGTAGCACATGTGCACATCCGTTAGTTTGCCTATTCAATAAAAAGAATCCAAAAAAAAAAAGAAATGAGAGAAAATTGTCAAGTTTGCTACTCGTATTTTAATGAAAATCCAAGTCTCGAGACAGTTTAAATAGATAAATTAACGAATGGTACCATTCACTGCTTGTAACTTTTAGAAATGATACCCTGTTGGATATTCGCTACTGTTCACATCTGTAACTTCAACAATTATTGATTAAATTAATTTCTATAACTTAATGTTCATTAGGGACACTTCCAGGATCACAATGATACAATTATCTCATTTTTGAAAAATTAGCTTATTTGCCACTTCTGAATGAAGCCGTTGATAAGGAATGTCACATTAAATTGCAAATTATTTTTTAAAATTCAGACACCACTGTGATCCGTTAAATACTAGGTTCATTAACTGATTTTGCCATTGAACAACCATTTTTTCCGATGAATATTTGGCTCAAAGGTGTCAAAATGTTTCATTTTTCCTGTAAAATAAAAATTTCATACTATATCAAACACGGAAAATCTGGAATCAGGCCATCTGGAAAACCTGGAAATGTCAGGAAATCAGTATTGTCTGGAAATGTCATGGAAATTTAATCTGGGTCTGGAAAATCTAGATAAAATGGAGAATTAAGCACTATTGGTGATTTTTGCCCATTTTTGAGTGTTTTTAAGCATAAAAGTCGCCTGTGGCGCCATTTTTTGCATTTTTTTTGCAGTAATGTACAAAAGTCTTCAGATTTTCGCCTCAGATATATTCAGATATTTTTGGGTACAAAAAAAAATGGATTTATGGGTGCGGCTCAGGGTAGTTGCCAAATTTTGCAGTTTAAATTGCATATGTCAGTAAAAATGAGTAAAAAATCACTTTCGTTTGGTCTGGAAATTTGTGATAATTTGTCTGGAAAACCTAGAAATGTCATGGAAATTTGTTACTGGATTTGGCCAGACACCCTGATCAAATTATTGAAGAGATAGAAAATGTTTAAAGGGGAAAGTCCCACTTTGTAACGAGTCATTTTTCAATTGAAGAAATTACAACGTTTGCAAAATACATATTAGGTGCCATTTGTCCAAGGGTCATTTGGTGGCGCCCTCTAACACGTGTATGTCTATGGAGCTGATGCCTTTTATCCAGTAGAGGGCGCTACACCGTGTCAGTGAAATGGCACCAATTTGGGCATTCTATTTTCTTCCAAATCCACGTATTTAGGAATGATCGCTCAAATACAATTGCAATTTCCATGTCTATCCTAATTTTTCTTGCATTTTTTTCATAAAATCAACATGTTTCAAAGTGGGACTGACCCTTTAACTTTTTATTGCATTCATTTTAAAACTCATGTGTTATAAACTGAGACTGCTTTTAAAAGGTGTTCTAATATCTGCTTTAAGGTGTGCACAAAGTGTTCGGAACGGGGCGCAACTGTAGGCTGCTTGCATAAAGGTTGCAAAGAGCAATTCCATTATTTGTGCGCCATTGAGAAAGGTAAGGCTAGTGAAATATCATCGGTCACAGATTGCATGAATTTTCCAATTTTTTGCCAAATTTTTTTGAGTTTGCATGTTATTTTGCAATGTTTAAACATTTCTTTTGCCCCCTATCAATAAATTTCGATCCATTAAGCCGGTCTTATATCCAGAAAATTTATGGAAAATTTCATTTTTTTTTTAAAATTACGTGGCTTTGTGCACGGTTAAAACAAATCTTTCTATTTATATTTTCAGGTTGTTTTATTGATGAGGAATCTTTTTCAATGTTTTGTCCAAAACATAAGGTAAGAAAGATTTTTACATAAATGTATAGCAAAAATGAAATATATTTTCTGATAGACTTGTCATTTCCCAATTGTTTAGTCCAGGAGACAAAATTCTCGAACATATTTTAAAACACGATAACTTCGAAATGACTATAAATTGTATTTTGACTTTATGGCGCAAACTTCCTACTTTTTACTTTATAGTGCAATTTATTAATAGGGAGTTTGTGCCGTAAAGTCAAAATGTAAATTATAGTCTTTATAAAATTTAAAGAATGTATCTCACTAAAAACAAGGCTCGGAACTTAACTTATGTTTTGGCAGGAAATTTGTAGAATTGAATCCTGCCAAATGGCTGTTGTTACAACTGAGAAATTCCTTAAAGTCTTTAAATTTGAGTTTGGTTTTATGACGCAAATTACCCATTAATTTGTTGCAAAAATAAATAACATGAACAATTCAACTTAATCATTCTGATTTCCTCACAAGTTCAGTCCTTTTTAAATAAAAAAAATTAACTAAATTCATCCAAATTAATAAAAGATTTATCCGATAAAACTCTTACAACATGTGAAAATTCTTATATTACAATATTTCGTGTGAAAATTTCCTGAAATTGCGAGGACTTTTGATTATTTGTTATAAAATTTATTTCATTCTATAAAGATCATTAGGTTTTCTTCCATCATAAATTAACTATCCTAAAGTTTGCTGGATTTCACAAAACTTCCATTATAAGTCATGAAATTTTGAAAACCATTTTTAATATTTTTATAGTATGAGTAAAATCCTATATTATACCATATTCTTTTTGCAAAAATTATTGACAACAATTCCAAAAATATCGAAACTTTTTTTAGAGAAGAAGTCATACAATGCACCTACAATATATTTTTGGAAAAAAATCTCCCGTAATATTCTTATATTTATAATTGTCCTACATTTTTGGTAGAATTTTTATCACATTCCTATATTTTTTTTAAGAAATTGGTAATAATAATACTTCAATAGTTTGTTTTTTTATAAAATGCATATGTAATTCCAGTATTTTTTCTAAATTAAGTCATGTTATAGTGCTACATGTATATACTTTTTGAAATAATTTCTAGTATAAGATATTTTTGAAATATGTTCCTGTATATGTGAAAAAAATGTCATACATATATTCCTATATTTTTTAAAGAAAATGTGGAAATTTCTTCGATATTTTTGAAAAATAAATGACCGTATATTTCTAATATTACCAATGACATATCATAATGACCAATTTTCAAAAATGTATAGCTGATTTCCCCACAAATATTGGAAATCAGACTCGAAAAATTTGATGTTTTGTTACACAAATTTATCTTATTTTTGCAGCAAGGCCGTGTACCAAGTACCTAATACTCTACCAAAAGTCGAGAGTACGGAAGGTACTTTTTTGTGAATTTCGCTGAAGACTACGTCGGTGTACATTGTGCTCGAAACAGTTTGTATATATAGTTAGAGAAAATGAGTTTTATGTTGTAAAATTTGCATTTGTAAAACGCATTTGATAACTGCTTACTATTGCTTCTTACACAGTCCATCGAACTGGAAGGTGTTGAAAATCACCCGTGCATGCTTTTATTTGCAGAAAATGTTGGGTGAGTGTGTGGTTGCTGCATTAGAAGTTTATTAACCGAACTTTTCGTGCATTATTAACGCTTAGTGCTGAAAGCCGAAATTTAAATGGACTTAGTTTGCCAATCAGGTACCTGGGAAATTCATCGTGGCAAATTAAACGCTAGAAAATCCATTGTGAAAAATTCACTGCAAGTGAAACTGCATCGCCAGAAAATTTTTCACAGGAAATATCATTCACCATAAAAGTTAGCACTAGAATCCATTTACATGTATGTACTTCTTTAACAAAAATCGTGCTGATGTTTTCCAACTAAAAGGAAACTGAAACTGAATTAATAATTGTTGATATGGTATAATGATGATACTGGGTATTTGACTCAAAGATTCATACTATGGTATATGTTACAAAATTGAATAAGTATCATTGCATCAACGTAAATTATCATGAAATATTAGAGGTTGAAAATTTTCGTGAAATTATTTACAAAATTAGTTAAAGCGAAATTCAAATTGGGAAAACGTCGGTAGTTTGTATTGATGGTTTAATTCAGAAGTGACAAATTTGCCAAAAGTTGGTTTTGAGATAATAGCGTTTTTATGGGAAAATGGTATAACTTGGAAATAAACAATGTTAAAAGGCTGAAATTTGGTGAATAGATGAAAAAATATGTATATTTTATAGGGAATCAGCTAATTTTTTGTTAAATAATTAACTTAGTAAAGTAATTAAATAATTTGAGAAATAAAAGACTTAAAAATGCAAATTTGTCAGTTTGACTTTGATTAATTTTGCAGGAAAGCGAAATAAATTATGTGTGAAGTAGTGCATTTGCACTTCCATTAGTTTACCCATTGAATAAAAGGAATGCTCAAAAAAAATTAGCAAAAATTCTCAAATTCGCCAATTGTATTTTAATAAACGTCCAGGGCCGAGAAATTTTTAAAATGTAAACTGACGAATTGTACTATTCACCACTTCTAACTTTTAGGAATGACAGGTTGTTGGATATTCACTACTGTTCACTTCTGTAACTTTAACAATTATTGGTTAAATTAATTCGGTAATTTTAGGTTAATTAGGTTAATGGTATAATTATCTCATTTTTGACAAATTGGTGTATTCGTCACCTCTGAATTAAGCCATCGATATATTTCGTTATTTGAAGTTGCAAAAATAGAAAATTTCGTTAAATTTTATTAAAACCCTATGAACCAATGAGAATAGAGAGCGGTGTGACCAAATACAAATACCGCCTATGTGTCCCTAACTTCTGCGAGTTTCCTGCTGGTAACTACTTATATCTGGCAGCATTGGGATTTCGTTTTATTTTTTTTTTCAAGTCTCATAAAAAATACTGTATGGTCGAAGATATATACGAACAAAATTTTGCAAAATACACTACCGTCATTTCAGAATTTCTCAGGGGGGGAAACAAACAATAGAAAAAAATTCGATCGAGTAACCAAATAAGTGGAAATAACTCAATTTTACATACATTTTATACGGGCAGGGGGGGGGGGGCGCATGTCACCCCTCCCCCTTTCCCCGAAATGACAGGCCTGGCAAAATACAATTAGCTTTTTTATGAATATATAAAATGGGACAGGTTAAGACATCATCAAAGGAAGAATTCGTGAATTAATTTACAATTAATTTTTATTTTTTTCACTGAAAAATCATGAGAGTTCAAATCGCAATTTGTGGAAAAAAATTGACATTTTTGCATTAACGAATAAATTTTTGTCTGAAAATCATGATTCAGAAATCACGAATTTTGCAAACATCGATTCCGAACTATAACATTTTAATTATCTTTTTAAAAAAAATCATGATTCCCTTACTGGTGTGGTATGATCAAATATATGTAAAAATCCGTTGAACATATATATTCTGATAGCTAAGATAAAATTGTTAGATAAATTATCAAATCAATCTGCATTGATTAGTGATTAAAAGAAAATGTTTTAAGGATAATAACGGGTAATGTTTCTTATGACTCCTTTTAAAGGAAGGGAAAATAATTTTCTGGCGATGTATAACTAACCTGTACGGTAATTTTTTCACAATTAAAAATTCAGCATTTAAGTTTTTCATGCGATTTGGCGATAAATTTTCCCAATATACTAACATGACATTCACAGGCCTGCATGTTTTAAGACATTTTTGTACAGAAAATGAACTGCTATTCATTTTGATCGCTCTTATTGTTGTGCAATGAACTTTTAATGGTTGGTGACACGTTGAGCCGAATAGTGTGACTTTTTAGTCGTTAACCCAGCAAAATAGTACGATAGCAGCTCTTATTGAAGAAAACATGTAGAGAAACTGCAAGTGAATTTCTTAACTTAAGTTAGTTTTTTTTTCGAGTATTTCTTTTCTGCAGTTGAACTGTATCAAATCAAAATGTTGCGTCATTTTTAGCAGTTGGTTTTTAATTATTTGATGCCTTTAAACTGCAGTATACCTTTGTTTTCCCGGCAAAAAAGGTACATACCGATGTTAAAACAATAGACAAATTGTGGAATTTTTGCAGAAAAAACTGTAAAAAATATTTTTTTGCTGCAAAACTGCAGATTTTTATGCAGTAACATTGGAGCAATATTTTGTTAAAAGCTGCGATTAATTACCGTTATCATGCCCTACCAAATGACATGATATTCTGATCGTAGGATACTAAGTTGAATTCAAAATTGATTCTGTTTTCATATTTCCACTTGTCCAGAAATTCAGTAAAAAAAAAAAGTCGGAGGTTAAAAAAGCAAATCTTGGGAACCTAGAGATCGCTTAATCCACACTCGATAACCCTTGCGCAGGTAGTTCCACAGTACACTGCCGCAGTTTAACCACATATTAAAAGTGAATTTAGTCCGTCGCATTACAATACATTTATTGCTGAGAAAAAATTCTGTAAAAAACTGCAGTTTTGCATTTTGCCGGGCATTTTAACTTGTGCAGTTTGATTATGGAAATCATATTTGTCGTGTAAAAGAATTTCTCCTTATTTGAATGCAAAAGAAAAGGAAAGCAAGCGCTGCTTTTTTTTCAGAGTTTCGAATTTCTTTGCATAATTTGTTGTGCACATGTATATAATGGATGAGGTACTCTGATTTTCTTCGAATTTTGTACTTCCATTTATAATTATGCTCTTCGCCTACTGTAGATCGGGCAAAAGTGACACCTCCCAAAGAAAGCATTCCATCAGTGCTTTCATTGCTATTATGTATACGGTAGTTTTAAAACAAAAAAACATTTCCTCTTGTTCCTTTTGAGTGGCTGACTATGTTTGTTGAACCATTTTGCTTTTTCCCTAATCTCGTTCAGAGGGGTGTGTAACAACCAAGTGTACCCAGTTTTATTCTCGTAGTCTTGTTAGAGAATCATAAATCTCCCGTTTGTAACCACAGTGTGAGATTATGGTGCCTGCCGTCAACTTTTGCAATTGTGCACCCGTCTTGCATTTTGAGTGTAGCGATTTTTAATGAAAGTGGTTTTGGATTATTTCACCATGTTTTTATTATAACTTTACGTTCCAAATAAAGAAAGCAATTTGTCAGAATTTAAATGAAACATTTCCTTAATGAAAGGCATTCACCGGATTGCAATGGACCTGTTTTGTCAGTGTAGCACCATTAGTTTCTACTCTCGTAAGTATATGGTACACTTCACAATACACTGGGCTCCAGTTTGGAATCCAATCAAATTAACCCATATGCAGTCCATTGAAATCATCCAATATAGAACAACTAGATTGTAAAAGGTAATTTCCAAAGGACTAGCTGATAGTGTGACCGAGATGTTACATTTTCTAAACTGTGAATCATTTAAAAGGGAATATTTACGCTTAAGATTTATTTGAAAGATTTAATTTGCAATTTTATTTAAATTTATTTAGGCATTCCTGACGATATTTATGTTCCTAAATGGGGCTCAAACCTAGTGCCAATTCTGTACTTTGCTAATACAAAAGTGTGCAGGCATGAAAATATTTAATTTTTATTTATTAGCAAAATGCATCGCTGATTTTTTGTAATAGTGTTATACCCAATTGAAGCATATTCATGAAATTTCAAAGTAATCCATTAACCACTTTTCAAATAAAAAAATAATTCCACTTGCTAAAAATGCATTGGGTAACATGGTAAAGGGTGGACTTTCCTCCCACCAAGTGTTAACCAGTACCATAGGCGCATTTTGACCTGCTGTTAGGGGGGCCCTAGTGAAAATTCCAGTATGAAATTACCAGTATACCAATAGTATTGGTACCAGTATACCAATAGTATTGGTAATT
>JAQIXP010003307.1:0-13262 GCA_034700285.1 Proteroiulus fuscus
CAGGATTCAGATCCAAGAATTATGTCTGAACTGTGAGAAGCAATAGCTTCCTGGAATTTAATGACTTTGTTTTTGATACTTTGGCAATTAACGATTAAGACATTAGTGCTTTTCTTTGGGTGCCTATTATTATGTGGAGCTTTTTGCCTGACCTGTTTATTTAAGCTAAGTCTGTTTAGTCTATTAGTTCACCAGTAAACTATGAGATTCAGCATTTATATAGAACTAAAGATAGACAAATTGTTCATGTGGATAGATTAAATCCATTTATTGTAAAACAACCATGAAATTTTAAAGAATTAAAAAATCAAAATTAAATAATAAATAAGGAAAAGGTAAGAGGTTGCAAGGGAAACTGAAAGTGAAAATGAAGATAATTATGATATTAAAGAAGAAGATGGCAATAATTGTTTAAAGAATAAAACTAATAAAGTTGAGAAACAGAAGGCTACAAGAAAATCTAGGGCTGCTATTGAAAGGAGAACCTATAACCTTTGTAGTAGGGGACCAATTTGTTCAGAACCTTTGGAAACAAGTATTATAGCAAAATATTAGCAAATACATTGAGTAAAATACTGAGAATTTAGAAACAGAAAAATCCAGTTACTTCCAGAAACTAGTGATGAGATTTTCCAATTACCTTCAGCATCGAAGGGAGGTGCTCCTTTGAGGGACATTAATTAAATCCAATTAACTAATAGTCAGGAAAATGGGGTACCAGAAACCTCCAGAGATATGGCAATTAATGAGAATTTAGCGGATAAAATTTTAAATGTGATGTTAAATCAATGTACAACCAGGGCAAACCAGGGACAAAAACTCAAACTCGTAAGTTTTGAATCAAAATTTGCATGAATACAAAAAATTAAAGAAACAACGGAAAAAGGCCTAAGAAAACCGTTATACCTACACATCAAATGCTCTAGAAAAATCCTAAAAAGGTTGGTAGGCCTAACGATCAAATTTACGAGCGAAAAGCCGCATGCACCACTTTAAACATAGTTGTTTTTCTTTCATTTTTATGTAGAAGAAACTAAATTCAAATTTCCTACTTCTTCAAAATGTAGTAAAGTGATGGCGGCTTGTTGATTGTGCCACGCACTGGAGTCAGTTGGATTGTGGAGAACTACGTACGGGTAGATTTTATAGAAGAAATTTATATATTTTAGAAATATGAATCACAAGATGCATGAATCCTCCTTGAGTTGTAGCGTGTCAGCACTTAAGTGTTGAAACCAGACGGGTTTTGCTCGGGCACCTTGCCAGAGACGTGAATCCCGTATGACAGGTTCTGGTACCAGTATAATGTCAATAACATCACCCATTTTGGGACAGGAAAGTGCCACTGAGGCTTTAACAGGCAAGGGCGGATACAGGAGGAGGGCGATTGCATTCCTTAGCCAGCAAATTTTGCTATCCAGTATAGGCAGAGAAAATGGCCACCTCCTTCCGTAATATGTGATTGCCCCCTCTTAGCAAAATCCTGTATTTGCTCCTGTGAACAAGGGCAATTTCTTCAATACTTGGAAGAATTCGAGGACGTTCTCGCGGTCTTCACCTCATCACCAGTAAAGGTATAAAATCTTCCGAGACACAATCAGGTGAATAATCCACAAGGGCTTCTGAATGATGTACACTGAGCGAAACGTAGCGCACTGGATCCCAGATCTAGTATGTAATAGGACCAATAACTTTTGAAATCACATAAACTCCGTCTTGTTTAGGAGCTAGTTTTGCCGTCATGCCAGACGCTTTCGGACTCAGGACAAGAATTTTTAGCAAGATTTGATCGCCCTCCTGGAAAGCTGTTGAGGGATTTTCATCATTCTTCGAGGCTCGAACATCCTGGGCCTTTTCTAGTAAGTCCTTTGCTTCCAATACATTACGAGCCATTTCTTGCAGAAAAATGGAAATTGGCGTGCTGATGAAGGTCGGTTTGCGGCAAAAGGCTTAAAATTCGAGAATGCTGTTCCGTGAATGCCGTGGTTCATGTCCGAAAGTAAGAAGTAACGGTAAAAAACCCATGATGGTACTGAGAGTCAAATACATCGTCCAGCGGATTACCTGTAGATGATCGTCCCAGGTCGTATGAAATTCTTGAACTGCGATTGCCAATTTCTGCTTAAAATCATGGTGCTTGCATTCCCCCGGATTTACAATCCTCTGTAAATTAATACCTATGCTTTCTGCTAGCTATTTGACGACGGACGAGATGAACTGCATCCTTTTGTCACATCGTAGCGATTTCGGAAAACCGTATCGCAAGAAAACTTCGAGCAACAGCATTGATGTTATGTTTTTGGCTGTGGCAGCCACTAATGGAAAGAGATCGAAAAATCTGGATGCAATATCCATGACTGTGAGCATGTAAGTATTGCCATTTATTATCTCCGGGAGGGGACCGACTAAGTATACACTCAAAATTTTGAAACGCTTGGCAATCCTTGGAGAAAGGGCTTCCCTAGCCAATTTAGCATTTGAAGGTTTAAATTTGTGGCAGTCCACACATGTCTCCACAAATTTAGCTATGTCTTTTCGAAGTCCCTACCAATAATATTTTGCAAGAATTTTCTGGCAAGTCCAGGTGATGCCGGAGTGTCCTGCCTCAGGGGTCAAACGATTCCAAAGAATCAAGCGTTCAACCATACTTTTTGGTATACATATCCAAGGTTCCAAGGAGTCTTGACTGCTGAGATGACGATACAGAATGTCGACGATACAGAACGTCATCAACTAACATTATAACCGCGAGCCTAGTAATTGTGCTCTTTGATTCTCACATCTGAATTTTTAATTTTCGAAGATGCCGAATCCATCATGTCAAGGATTTCGGCCAAAAAGGGATCTTGGAATTGAAGTTTTCCAAATTCCAGAGTTAAGGGGTTTCTCGTCCATTAATAAATGCTGTACGAGAACGACCAGTTCAGTTACCCCGGTCGGTCGAGACATAAGGTCTGCGAGGGCATTCATTTTTCCAGGAATGTTCTCGACATCGAAATTGTAATTCTGGATTAATAAGGCCCAACGAGCGATGTGTCAAGAGGGAGTCATCAGCGACATTATCCAACGCAATGGTCAGTGATCAGTGTGGACAATAAACTTCATGCCTTCTATGTAAGGACGAAACTTTTCTATTGCCCAAATAACTGCAAGTGACTTTTGCTCTATTACAGAATAATTCTTTTAAGCAGGATTAAATTGTTTAGAGGCATATTCGATGACCTTCTGATGGCTTTTTAGCTGGTGTCAGTATATAAGCAAAAACCCTAGTCAAAATTTGGTTGGGCCAGTACTGGCGCGCTGCAAAGTTTCTTCTTCAGCAGATCAAATGCTTGCTGACACTGGGGCGTAAAATTAAAAATACGTCCTTTCGAAGTAGCGTGTGGAGCTGTGCCGCAATTTGAGCCATGTTTGGAATAATTTTTTCAAACAAGCGACAGGACAAAACAAATGATTTAATCTGAGTGGTATTGACTAGATATCTCCGAGTCAGTACCGCCTCCACCTTTTCCATGAAGGGCTTAATTTCCTTGGCCGAGAGATAATATCCAAGAAATTTCACTTCTGCTTTAAAAGGACAGTCCCACTTTGTGACAAATTTATTTTAAAAGTAAGATCATTAATAATAATGTAGGGCAGTCCTAGTAATAACAGCAGTACATCTGCCTTAATTCAGAAATCACGATGTTTCCAAAAAAGAGAGAAGGCGCCATGCATAATAGATTAATGCCAATGAGCAACACGACGGCCACATGGTGCTGATTGCAAGAGGATTCAAATTGGCATCAGTTTATTGCTATGGAATAGTAATGTACTTCCCTTTCGAATGTGGCAGCCACAGCCAATCAGAGCGCAGGTTTTAAATGTGGGCTGCACGCCTTAGAGTTCTCAGCCAATCACAACCTCTTGGGCGGGTGTGCTTGCCAGCAGGTTTAATACTAGAATGTGCGCATGCACACTTTTACAAAATAATGAGAAAATTACTTCTAACATGGCTACTATCGACAATCAAGATTTTTGTCCACATAGGCATGTTTGAAAATTAATAACTTGAATGGCAATTAATAAATCAATTTAAATTTTGTCAATTGTCTAATTTTTAAAGTTTCAGTTAAAAAATGCTTGAGGTAAATTTGGACTGTCCCCCACTTAACTGGTACCTTGTAATGGTGTGGGGGCTTGTGTACCTATGTGATCTAAAGGGCATCCTGACTGTAATTGGCTAAGGTAGGTCTTTGGTGATAGGTCAGACTAAACCCAGCCTACCCTGATACCTACATTATGTTGTCCATCGTTCATTATTGTGATGTGAATACTAGTAGGCCAGGAAAAGTAACTGTTTCATGCATTAGTGCATGGAAACCTTTATGTTGCTGTTGTCAGTATGCCTTTTCAGGTGGAATAGATAGTGGAGAGAAGAGAAGAGCCATAAAGCTGAAAGGCAGGTGGGCGGAGAGGAGCTGAAGTTCTATTAATGTCCCTTTAAGGAAGTGGCATTTCTTGCATTTGAGGAAGAGATTGTGTTTCCTCATGTTGAGAAAAACTTCTTGTCTTGCAACTGCTTAAGAAAAGCCCCAGAAGTCATGACGAGATCATCCTGAAAGGGATCGGTCGATCATTTTCTCAATTACTCTCTGAATTCTTGTGCATTGAAATTACCCTTTTGGAGTAGCCGTGGTGAAACACTTCCAAGATTCTGGCGCAATCGGAATTTGCCAGTAACATTTCATAAGATCCAAGGTAGACATAAAAGGTTTCCCTTGAACTCTTGCCAGAATATCGTCGATGTTTTGCAAGAAATATACAGTAGGCACGTCGTTCTTTGCAACGAGTAAGGATGGTGCTGCCCATTCGGAAACTCAAGGTTCCAAATATCCCTTTTCTAGCAGCTCATCAATTTTTTCATCCATTATTTTTCATTTTGCTAGCAAAACAGTATACTGTCGCTGCATACACGGGCGAGGTTCCTTATTAATTTGTATGATCTGAGCCTCGACATTAACATGTTTCGTAGGTTCTGCAAAACTGTCAGAAAATTCTTTTAGCAATTTCTCCACTTGTTTTCTTTGCTCCGTGGCCAAATTCACCACTTCATCATAACAGAGCATAAGCAACTCAAAATGCTGTACAAGCGAGCATTTAGGCCCTTTTCTATAGATTCTGAATATGGAATTCCCTGGAAAAAGGGTATTCTGTCTAAGGAATTATTGCCTACTAGTTTATAACTGTGTTTGTCGGTATTGCCATAGGATCACCATTCCTTGGTGCAGTGATTTAGACACTCGACTTTCTTCAAAAAGTAGATTCCAAGCAGAATGGGAGTGTCGGCGAATGATGGAATTACAATCAATGCCTGTTTGCACAGTACTCCATCAATATTATATTCTACATTGGCCGCATAGGCCTGAATGGCTTGATCACGGTGATCTGCCAATGTGCAGATCAACATGATTGGGCAATTGTATTTTATCACTGGAATACTATTATCTTACAGTAAGTGGTAGAGATGCTGCCCACCTAGGGAGGGCGTGGAACCTCTACCCATCAAGGCAGAAGAAACAATTTCTTAGATGAGGATTTCCACTTCGATTAAACCTGTACCACCTTCAGTTCCAGGAGGGTTAAGCTGCACCACCAGTTTTGGATCTTGCAGCACCACTATGTGGAAATTCAAAGCAATTTGGACAATTTATCCTTGTAACATCGGGATACCCGCAATCAAAGCACCTCAAGGGCAATTTTTCTCCTGAGTTCGTCTGAGTTTGATAATCCTATATTTCCTTTAGGGCAATACGACGGATGCACCGGAGTTTTTTGGAACCTTGCCGGATTTTTCTGAGAATTCGCATGAAAATATTTTGAGGAATTCTGCTGAGAATGGTGATAAGGTCTTGAAGCTTGCCAAGATGTGTTAGCACTCGGATTCCAAAATGGAACATTTTGAGGCACAAAGTTGGGATTTGGAGGATTAAACCTACGATTATCCCTTTTCTGATCTTTGTTATTATTCACGGCCGGAGGAGGGGGTCCACAATTCTTATGTACTCTGTTATTCAAGATTTGGACCCAATCACCCAAACCAGATCTTAGATCGTCGAGAGGCCACCTCCCAGCTTCACAGAAATGTTTTTTAATAGCTACTGCCTCAGCTAGCAACTGAGCTAGATTTGGATCAGGGGGCAAACACAATTCTTGGAAAATCATGGGATGTAATTCCCTTGAATAATTTCCACCCGTTTCTCTATCTACCAATCAGGTGAACTCCGAAAATTTGTCTGCCATTGCCACAAAATAGTCGGCAACTGGCAGTCAATAGCGCTGGCCGAAATGAATAATCTTCCCAGGTTTTGATCTCTCGGAGAGCAGTTTCCCACCATTTCTGCACTTCACCTTCTAGAAGCCATGATAAAGCCACTATTATTATAAATCGGAGAAATTATGACCATCGCGAATAAGATTCATTGTGGTGATCCAGCCGCAGAACTCATCCTTATTTCCATTAAAAGATTTAACCCTATAAAAGGCATCCTTGACCTTGTCGTTGAATTCTTCTTGCACCTTTATTGCTCTTTCTCGAGAGAATGGATTTTCTTGCGTGGTCTCCGCCAACGGTAGTTTGGGGGCCTGAGTACTCAACACGAGGATTTCGGGTGGTAGGGAATTACTCCTTAACCCAGCGAGAATAGAAAGTATGATTGGGACTGTCGGATTCGACTAAGGATTCGGTCCAATAGGACCAAATAAACCACATGTCTGCACTCCAGGAATTAGGAATCCTGGAGGCGATGGTTGAGGTGGTTTCCACCTTGGAATGGAAGTGCCAACATGAAGACATAAAGGTGGTATCACAACCCTCCAGATTTGGGACATGAGGTGTGGCCATGGTGGGCATGGACCGGTCGGCCATGAGTATATCAACTTGTAGCTTTACAACTTCTATTTCATTTTGGGGTTGCTGCTCTAAAGGTGGGGGAAGACGAGGAGTACCACCAACACCCTGAACAGTTTGTAATGGTGATTTCTTAGCTTGAACATCAGCTCTAAAATGTTGTAGCTGGGGTGGGTATTACCACCTCCCAGGCTACATCTAGGACCTGCCTTCCTGAGACATCAGGAGAGGCAGGGCGAGATGCAATTTGTGACATTATATTGAGTAATTTATAGAAGAGATTTTGCAAAAAATAAAATTATGAATAATTCTGGCTGACAAGACAGAAAACAGAACTAGAATAGATTAGACATCCTATACGAAGGAGTAATCCTAATCTGAAATTGAATAGAAAGATTCGACCAAAACAATTTTCATTGTCCTGATAAAATTGAAGAAAATTGATTAAGAAATTAATGATAATGATTTCTTACTTTTATAATTGCTGTTCTAGGGGTTTCAAGGGCCACTATAGAAACAAAGTAAAAGAATAGTGTGGGGGCAAACAGCACAAGCCTCGGAAACAATTTGGCAACTAAAGTCTCAGAAAATCTACAAGTAGGTAGGAGATTGCTGATTTTTTCTTATTAATTTCGAAATTGCTGATTATTTGCCAATTTTAAGCAGTACGAGTAATTTAACGAATCATAACTAATGGATCAATCTTTGATTAGGAACTTGACCATATGCACCACCAGAGGAAAACTATCGTTATTCAAGATGGCAGATGGACTGAGTTGAGGATGCAAGGTGCTCGACAATCAGCCAGAAAAAGACACTAAATACTTAAATAAGGTAAGTTTTTGCAAATTAAGATTTATTATGGGTATTCTAATTAACTCCGCTATATAATTTTAATCTTTCAGAAAACACCAAGTATGGATTGCTGACGATTTTAGGGAGATTGGCCAATGCCCTTATGAATATTTCTTGGGCGTGGTCAGTATGGAAAACAGGACTTTTTTAAACATGGATTCGCCTCACAAGGTACGAATTTAATATTTCTAGCATATATTTATTGATAGGATTAATTTAGGGTAAGTCTCCATGCTTATCATGGGCGATAACGGATGAATTAAACACAAGGCTTCACGTTGGGCGCCATTGAAATGTTCCTGGTTGAAACGTACTGGTACAACTTCAAAACATTTTTTTATTTTAAAATCCAGAAAAATTAAGTTACAGTCAATCAAATAGTCAATTTTGGCATAAAAAATATACATTATATCTAGTGAGTTCAACATTTTCTTAGGACATCAAAGGCTTTTAAACGGCTGGGTCGATCACCCTGAAATGTTCAGATTATTCTTCTAAGAATTTTCGAGTTAACACGACTATTTAGAACTCTGTAAGATGTTTACTTCTCCAGTTATTAATTTAGTAAGATTTACATTGATTGCTATGGGGCACGTGCAGAACTGTATGACGACGCATGACATAAAAGGAATCTACAGAAAATCAGAAATACAGAAAGCATGTGCATGGGATAGGTGCATGCGCAAGAGAATTTGATTAAATTTCTTTGAGATTGGGCATAATTTGACTAATTAATTTTTACATACCATAATAACTATATTTTAAGATTTGTAATTAATAAAATTATATGCCTATAGTATATATGGTTAGATTTACGTTAAGGGATGACATAAATGACATCACACATTAAGCAATGGGGGAGGGGGATATTTGTGATGAAGTATGATGATTGAGACAATAGGAGGGTGTTTTAAAAATGTGATGTCTCAGTGATATTCCTTTTCATAGGTGAATCTGATCAATTAATACTTACTGGTGATTAATGTAAAGGATAATTATAATTTGCTGAACCTTTTGGAAGAAAATGTTTGGAACTGAATTGGTTGAAGTCATGATTGTTACATGTAATAATTTTAGACCTTTTCAATATGCTTTTTAAAGACTAGCCACTCGGCCCGTGCAATGCACGGGTATAGATATAATACTGGTTAAGCTAGTGTAACAAAAAGTATGTAATGTAAATACTTTATTGTTAAGGTACATTGCCGCGAAATTCCTTGGTAACTAAGTGTTTGCAAATAGTTGTGAATGTTTGCAAACATTTGGTAAAAAGGCAATTTTGACAGAAGACCTCCCTGAAATGCAGACAAATAATATGTATAAAGTATAGGTTTTTTTAAAGATGGGATGGATTTCTTCAGCCACACTGGCAAATGTTTAGAAACGTTTAATAATAATGAATGTAATACAAAGTAGAAAGAGAAATTGCCACTTATTGGTTGTCCTAAAAATGTGAATTAAAAAAAGATCAAATAAAACCACATGAAAAAAAATAAGTACAAAGAAAAAACCAATTAATTTAAAAAGGAATCCTAAAAGAGCTTAAAAAACTAAATCAGTAAAACAGTTCATGTCTACTTGGGCAATAATTTTGGTAAACTCCCTTAATGATGGTGCAAGCAACACCCGTTCTGGTAACTCATTCCATAAATCCATAATCTATAGTATTTTTCACATTATGTTAGAAACCCTGTCACCAAGCGCATGGATACAGCTGCATGCATACAATGTGCAGAACATTGGCTTGTGCAGAACTCTTTTGTGTTTACATAGCAACACACTTACCATTCCAATGATTCAATGCAGTGAAAGGGTTTCTAACATAATGTGAAAAATGCTATACCAACCCTAGCTATAAAAAAATGATGCATAATGTCCTTGTGAGCCCTATCCCACTCTAATGGTAGCTTGTGTCCTCTTAAGTGATCTCCTGGTTTTAATCCTAATTATTAAAAGCATTTGCAAATGCAAGAATGCATTTGCAACTGGAGCACCATTGACGAGTACTCAGAGAAATTATAGTTTACAAGCATTCACAAATGTTTGCAAACATTGCAAGCACTTTGTGCACGTGCTAAAAGTGTCACCTGTTAACATCCATTCATTTTAAAATTCTGGTTGCAGGAGATCATGTGCTGTGATACATGTTGCAAATTTGCCACAGCAACTGCACCAATACTATTTCAATAAAATTAGTCTTTTTGTGGATAACCAACACTGATATTAATGAAATCAGCTTGTGGTGATTGCGCGAATATCAGTGCTAGTTATGTTGTTTTCAATGTAGGTTTCCCTGAATTTAACCTGTTCAGTATATTGCAAGCAACCCACTATTTAAAGTTGCTTGCCTGTCATAGTTTTAATAAGGTTGTGGCCTGCAGGAGATCATGTGCTGTGATATACGTTGCAAATTTGCCACAGCAACTGCACCAATACTATTTCAATAAAATTAGTCTTTTTGTGGATAACCAGCACTGATATTAATGAAATCAGCTCGTGCTGATTTCACTAGTATCAGTGCTAGTCATGTTGTTTTCAATGTAGGTTTCCTTGAATTTAACCTGTTCAGTATATTGAAAACAACCCACTATTAAAAGTTGCTTGCCCGTCATAGTTTCAATAAGGTTGTGGCCTGGGTGCTTAGCTGTTAGCACTGAGTGCCCATGTTCAGGAAGCGCAAAAAATGAAACTTCCGATTACCCCGTAATGTTATCCATGATTTAACACATACGTTAGGAGTGCAGAAAAATTAGAAAAATTTTGGTACCAGCTGCAAGAAAATCGGTTCATTAATGAATGAGTAGTTCGCAATAATACAGACAGACAGACAGACTTAGCTACTTATAATAGAATATGTGATTGTATATGAGTGGAGTGGGGTGGAAATTTGTGATATCATTTTTGAGTAGGGTAAATCAATATATGACAACCTTTTATGAGGGTGA
Source organism: Proteroiulus fuscus (assembly GCA_034700285.1). NCBI lineage: Eukaryota > Metazoa > Arthropoda > Diplopoda > Julida > Blaniulidae > Proteroiulus > Proteroiulus fuscus. The sequence continues at coordinate 10,690 of JAQIXP010003307.1, forward strand.
AGGGGGTGGTGTTACAAATCCTCCAAAATTATGTAACGTCATTTATGGACGGTTACTAAGAAGTGAGGGGAAGGCAAGCATTTTTTTTTCTCTGCAAAAGAAAAGGGAAACAGTCATTTAAAATTACAAGCTTTTTCTGTCCTTGCAAACGTAATTTTTTTTCAGTTAAACATAGCATAGTATTAAATTAACATCTATACAATAATCTGTTTCCCAGGGCGAAGTTGGGTGGTATACCTAGTTTATGTATAATGTGAGGTCGTGACCTCGGGGTTTTAAGATACCGAAAAAGGCAAGGTTGTAACTGGTATTTACCAGTTACGTAAGTCCCAGTAAGCCCTGGAATTTAGGCGATAGTGATGTTTTTAAACTCAAGACATGTCCAGCTTGGCTTAGTTATGTCTTGGGTGTGTCTTAGCAACCTAGACTAAGACTTTAAAAACACATTGCCTTGTATTCCATTAATAATCGTCTGCACATTGAATGTCGTCTGCTAAAGGTACATGTGAGGGTGTGGCAAGACCTGTGCAAGACAAAATAAGGCTGGTTTTTGGTGCCTCGTTTGTTTCCCAAGACAAATGAGACTGGCAACATTTAAAAACAGTTTGTCTTGCAAGACCAACTTAAGTCAGCTTAATTTAAAAACGTTTTGTTTGTTTTGACATAAGATGTCTTGAGTTTAAAAACACCACTATTGTTTTTGTGTTATGCTAATGAGCAGTGATTTGCTCATTAGCAGAATTGTTTAGTTGAGTTTGTTTACCTCCCAGGGTTAACTTTAATTTGTTAATTGGTTTTGAGGGCTTTATAAGCCCAGGTAAAATTAGAAACTTGGTCACAAGTGGTCAGGCGAAACCCTGGCCGAATACCGGGTGTTGAGGATCCGGGATCCAGGCACTCTACTGCCAGCACGTAAGATATTGTGAAATTATGTGAGCTGAACTGAGCCCCCCTAACCTCGAAACCTCACATGGTGGAGGTGCGGGGTAGTGTGCCAACTACTGACGGAGATGAAATTGGACATCACAAGAGCTGAACTTTTCTACAAAAGTGAAATAGTGTTAAGTAAAAGATTGAACTTTACTGAGAACAGTGTGTAAAAACACGAGCTGATTGTATCAAGTGTTGGAATGATTGTAGAGGGCGTTAGTAACCTTAGCTAAGTTACTTTACACCTTTTGACAATTGTTATGTGTTAGTGATCCTGGGGATCATCGATTGTGGACAGTCGAACCAGTTGGGAAAGAGTAATTGCGGAGTGCATAAACCGGATACGTGGGACGACACCGGAATCGCCAGTCTGGGACTGGAAACAACGCTTTTACGGAAAAATTGATTTTGCGAATGAATAGCCGGGGGCCGAAGAGTCGAAAAATCGAAGGACTAACTGTGGGACAGTTTATCAATCGAAATCACAGGGGGTGAAAAGTAAAGAGAAGAAAACTCAGTAAAACACAGTTGAAGGACATTATTTTTTTTGTGGGACCGGATCGTAATCCGCTTCAATCAGAGCCATCCTGCTTGGGACAGGGTCCTAAGTGGTGTCATTGGAATCAGGTGATTCTGAAGGAATTTTGGGATGACAATTTTTGCATTATGACAACCCGGGGTTGTTCATAAAAGCCATCTTCTAGAGATAGCATTCTCTGGGTTTTTGGAAGTTGACAGTTCAATCCACTTCAATCTTGGCCATCCTAAGTTGGATTGGGCTAATGGTGATACCAATGGATTCAGGAGACCCTGCTGGAATTTTTAGTGCCGTGATTTACGCATTCTGACAGGGAATTGTCAGAAAATACCGGAACTGGGACAGACAAGTGAAAATGATAAAAATAGCTTTCCAGTTGTGAAGACAAGTTACCTGGCTGGTTTAGGGAGTCAACAATCAAAGGAAGTTGCTTAACCGGCAGTGGAACCATGGCGCAGGCAACAAAACCAGCGACGATTGCGGATATCATGCAGGCATTAAATGTGATGATTACCATACAGCGTGAGAGACTTGCCCTGAACCTGCAGCTTCCACATTAGGCCCTACCCCAACCAAATGGACAACAGGCCGACGCCGAAGGAAGACGACCGCCGAGCGTGTCCTCGCAACCCCGACCTAGTTTGCCTGTCTATAATGGATCAACGGATGCAGATGTTCACAGCAAATTATTCGAGTCTGACTTGAAATTGGAATGTCTAGCCCAAATCGAAAGTCAAAACCAAAAACCTAAGACGGTGAAGGATGAGGAAACAGAGGTTACATCGAAAATCAAAACGCCTGTGCAAACTAAAGACTGTCCACTTCCGGATACGCGGATTCCATCCACCGCCGTACCAGTCATACCACCCAGACGTGTCATTATGGTCAAACCTGTGAAGGCTGCCCAAACGGAGGAAGATGAGGAAGCTGCCGAAGCCGAAATGGAAGAAGAAATTGGCTTACGGAAGGATGATTATGCGAAGATGGGAGCTATGTCCACATTAACCGAACTTTTTGAGTCCTCTTTTGTAGGCGAAATACAACAGAACACGCGAGGGATCGCACCTGACTTTTTGAAAGCCGAGGACACCGGAGCTGTTTACCA
>JAQIXP010003308.1:0-13261 GCA_034700285.1 Proteroiulus fuscus
GAAAATAATTATTCAATAAAATTCTTATTCCTGTATTTTAGGACAAATTCTTTTGTTAGCATCCCTGCATTTTTAGAATTTTCCTATATTTTGGGGAAAAAAATTCCTATACAAGGTTAATAATATTTCTGTACTTTGGGAAAAAAATTCAATAATCTTCCTATATTTTGTAAGATAGATTCCTATAATATTCGTAGATTTTGGGGGATAATTCTTAGATTTTGGGGAAAACATTCTTATATTGTGGGAAAAAATTAAGGCTTTGGGAAAGAATTAGACTTTGGGGGAAAATTCTTAGATTTGGGGAAAATTCTTAAGACTTAGGGGAAAAATTCTTCGATTTGGCAAAAAAAAATTCTTTGATTTTGGGGGAAAATTCTTAGACTTTGGGGAAGCATTCTTAGATCCTTGGAAGAAATTTTTAGATTTTCAGAAAAAATTCTTAGATTTTGGGGAAAAATTTTATATTTCATGGAAAAAGGACTGATGTTTCATATTTTTTTTAAAAAAAATTGCTGTAATGTTCCTATATTTCGTAAAAACATTCCTGTGATATTCCTATATTTTGGGAAATAATACCTTTAATTAACTATATTTTGTGAAAAAAATTTTTTATTATATTTGTATATATTTGGAAAAATGTCTGTTAATTTTCATCTATTTTAGGGGGGGGGAAATATTTTGGGGAGCAAACATTTAAGAATAAGGCATAGGAATGTCCTAAAAGCCCAAAATAAAAATGAGAGAAACATATTTTAACTAATTTTGGCTATTTGCTTTTCAGAACGAATGCACCCGAAAGTTCCCCTTTCTACCCAATGCAAAATATGTCCGGATCAACGCCACTTGACCAGAGAGCGCAACAGATGCTCTGGATGCAACAGATGTACAGCCAGTATATGAATCTGTACATGCAACAGTAAGCAAAGTTTACAATTTTTTTTCCTAAGTTTTATGAGAAGTTGCAAACAGTTCAGTATCACTCTGAATTGCAATCGGCCCACATCGTTCCATTTTTTTTTTCACACTTACATAAATGTAGGGGTTCTTATGTTCCAGCGTTTTGTAATGGTCATAAGAAATAACAATATATTGGCAGCGCCATATTGCCCGATTTCAGGAATATCTTAACTCAGAAATTTTAGTGCCATCGGAGAGACGGGAGAAAGCGTCACCATTGAAATCATTCAATTTTGGCTTCACTTTCCACAATGAATAATGCCTAAAAAAAGAATATTCCAAACAAAAATTCCAATTTCTCAATATATTGGAAATTTTCTGAGATTTTAGTAGTGTACACTTGGATGCCATCACTGGAACAGTCCCATAGGTTTTCCAAAACAATCACAGTGAATTCAGAACATAAAAAAAAGTAAATTCGGAATTTGGCATTAGCTCTTGTTGCATGTGCAGTACATTCTATTTCGGTTGTGGAGGAATCCATCTTGACTTTCAGGTGTAAATGTAAGTTTCTAGGCAATTTTAGTTATTTAATGACTCCCACAATGCACCATCTCATTGAAAATAATACATATTTTAGCCATTTTGTTTTAGTCCAGTTACTAGTTGAAAGTTAATCGTCATAGATGGCACCATAAGTCAATGACAAATCAAATAGGCAGCCATATTTTAATATACGTGATAGTTGAAAAGTATTCATCGTAGATGGCGCTTTATGAATTTAAAAAATAATTACTTGTTTGTTTGCTGTGCAAGCAATTCTCATTGGCTTTCACTAAAAATATTCAATTTTCATTTGAAAAAAAAAGGCGCGCCTATTTGTCATTAGGCAATGAGCTAATCAACCATATTCACTTTCCCAATTAAATTTTTCTGTAAAATTAAGACTGGTTTTTGAAAAATAAAACTTGTTGCGCTTTAACATGATTGTCAATGCAAACCCGTACAAAATTTTACAAAAATTAATGTGATATTTTTGAGCCGGAACATGTTTTCAAGTAAATTCCAGTATTTTCGGGTGAAAAATCATTTTAAAAATAATTATATTCGTGAGGTTTTTTTTACCTTGTTATTTTCACAATTTTTTTTAAATGTCTCAATAAAATCACTTTTTGTTCTTTTTAAAGCTACCCGGGAGGTCATCCCGTGATGTTAGCCCACCCACCCAGAGAACCCACCATCGTGGAGGCCGTGCCGGCCGAGGAACAGCCACCCCAGCCCCCTGCGCCCCCCATCCCAAACGAGGGAGGAGACAGGCAACCGGCAAACGAAAATATTAGACTGAACGCTCAGGGAGGACCGGACGAAGACGATGCGGAAGTTGCCGGAAACAGGGATTGGCTAGACTGGTTTTACATACTGAGCCGAGCTGCCGTGCTTTTCAGCATCGTATACTTTTATTCCTCGTTCAACCGCTTTGCCCTCGTCATGTTATTTGCAGCCCTCATGTATTTGTAAGTTCTGAATTTGTCTCAAAATATGGATTTATAAATTATAAGACTATTTTTCGTAAAATATAGGAATATTAGAAGATAATTTTTCCACAAAATATAAGAGTATTAGAAGATAATTTTCCCCAAAATATAGAAATATTAAAAGTTAATTTTTTTCCAAAATATAGAAATATTAGAAGATAACTTTCCCCAAAATATGGGAATCTTAGAAGATAATTTTTCCCAAAATATGGGAATATTAGAAGATAGTATTTCCCAAAATGTAGTAGTATTAAAACATTACTTTTCCCAATATATAGGAATATTAGATACTTTTTCTCAAAATATAGGAATATTAGAGGACAATTTTTTGTAAAATATGGGAATATTAGAAGATAATTTTGTTGTAAAATATGGGAATATTATTTTCCTAAAATATAGGAATATTAGAAGATAATTTTTCCCAAAATATGGTAATATTAGAAGGTAATTTTTCCCAAAATATGAAAATATTAAAAGATAATTTTTCCCAAAATATAGGAATATTAGAAGATAATTTTTCCCAAAATATAGAAATATTAGAAGATAATTATTCCCACAATATAGGAATATTAAAAGATAATTTTTCCCAAAATATAGAAATATTGGAAGATAATTATTCCCAAAATATAGGAATATTTTTTTTTAATGTTGCAATATTTTGATAATGAAATATTTCTTTAAAAAAAAGGAACATAAGATAATTTTGCCTAAATAAATAAATAGTTTATGATTTTTCCCAAAATATAAGATAAAATAAGAGTATTTTCTCGGAATGTAAGAATGTTACCAGTATCGAATAATTCGAGCAAAATTTAGGAATAAAACAAATTATTGGAATATGGGAATTTTTTTAATAACAGGCTAAATGTACCACTTCCTTGCAAAATAAATATAGGAATATGCTCGTATTATGAAAATGTTTTTTCCCAAAATATAAGAATTTGAGATTGGTAACTAATGAGAAAATATAGGAATTATAGTGAAATTTGTAACCTATAGCAATCAGAAAAATATAGGAATTATAGTGAAATTTGTAACCTATAGCAATCAGAAAAATATAGGATATATCGTGATTCCCAAATTTAAAAAAAAAAATTAATTTGAATTAATTGATTGCTTTGATGCCTTTTCTCTAGATTTAAAAAGCGGGCCAATAATTTTGCACGGATTCGAAACAATCGGGCCATCGTGAGGCCAATCGTGCCGGAGCCGGTGCGGGAGGGGAACAACGAACCAGGCGAGGAGGTTCCAGAAAATGATGCGGCAGAACAGGTTAGCAGGATTACCAGAATATTTACTAGAAAACTCTTGTCAGTTTCAAGTATTTGTTGTGAGTCCTGGTGGCATGCCAAGGTTCAAAATGATAGGAACCGATTCTAAATTGGTTTCTCCCTTCCGTTACAGATGCAGCGCGAGACTCGGGAAATCGAGGAACTTATGAACCGCGACTTGGACAACGACAACGCCCAAAACAGGGGTGCCGCATCGCTGGTACAAGTGGTGTGGACCATCGTGGCCACTTTTTTCTCCTCACTACTTCCAGAACAGCACGATCCGTTTAATCTAAATTGAAAGACTGGTTACCGTTTTTGGTACGTGCATCTATTTGTTAATATAAAAATTGTTGTATTATAATGAGAGTTTGGCATTTCACAAAATATCTCGCTGCGGTCCTTAAACTGCTGGTCAATGGGACTCCAGGTTAAGTCGGGAATGCGTGAAGCCTTGGCACCACTGTCGTCGGAATGAAACATTCCGCTGATTTTTTAAGCATGTAACCTTTGCACTGTTTCTGCTTGTTATTTCTGTTATATCATTCTGCCTTTTGCCAAATATAATTTTTTTTCCGAGTGTATCATTTTGCTCTAATGGTGCAAAAAAATTGCAATGTTTGCCTCTGTATCATAGCTTTAACACAATAAATTTGTAGTGTTTTATGTTATTGTTTTGTACCTTTATTCAGGTCTCACAGATGTCGTATTTGCTAAGTTTTGACAAATTTTCTGTATATTTCCTGTAGTTTGATAATTTTTTTTCATTTTTTCTATATTTTTTACATACATGATTTGGTTATATAATTATGGTCCCTATATTTCCCATATTTTGGCAAATGTTCTATAAATTTCCACAATTTCCCATATTTTGACAATTTCTTATATATTTTTCCAAACTGTTTTTATATTTCCTGTTTTGGCTAAATCATGTTCCCTACATTCCCATATTTTGATAAATTGTACATGTATTTCCTAAATTTTTACAAATTTTGCCAATATATTGCTAAATTTCGGCAAATTTTACCCATATTTCTTACCGTTTGGCAAATAATTATGTTTCCTATATTTCGCCAAATTGTTTCCATATTTCCTATGTTTTGGTTAAATCATAATGTTCCCTATATTTCCCATATTTTTTTAAAAAATTTTAACTATTTTACCCATATTTTGACAAAATTTTCCAGTATTTCCTAAATTTTAGCAAATGTATCCCTATATTTTGACAAATTTTATCCATATTTCTTATGTTTTTGGCATATATATACTTCTCATATGTTGGCACATAATCTACATATTTCCTGTTTTGACTTTCCTGTATATTTCCTATATTTTGGCAAATTTTCCCTATATATTTCCTATATTCTGATATATTTTGGCAAATTTTCCCTATATATTTCCTATATTCTGATATATTTTTCGTCAAATTGTACACATCTTAAAATTTTTTCATCAAATTGTTTCCATATTTCCTATATTTTCGCAAATTTCCCCTATATTTTGTAATTTTTGTTGTCAAATTTCCCATAATCTCCTGTATTTTGACAAATTTTCCGAAAATCTTGCCAAATTGTTTCCATATTTCCTATATTTTGGCAAATTTTTCCTATACCTCCAGTATTTTAACAAATACAGGACACTTTCGAGATAATTTCATAGTCTACTGGTCAAATAGTTTTCGATATCATTACAATCCAGCAATTTGATATATAACTTTCTGCAAATTTTAGTGGAGTATTAGTCAATTTTTCAAGGCATATAATCTGACAAAACATTATATTTAAATCATTTGCAACAAAAATCCAATCTGACTGCTGTTCTACAGCATGGCAAAAAATCCTATAATGTTCCCATATTTTGGGGGGAAATCATCTTCTGGAAAAATTCCTACAATATTTTTATATTTTATGTAAAAATGTGCATAATATTCTTATATTTTGGGGGGAAAAATTTTATAATATTCCAATATTTTAGGAGAATATTCCTATAATATTTGTGGTTTGTGGAATAATTCCTCAATTTTGAAAAATAATTTGTGCAATATTTATGTATTTTTAGGAAAAAAAATCATTTCTATAATAAATTGTTTAGAAAAGTGAAAAATTGGAATATTATTCCTATATTATTGGGGGAAAATAATAAAATATTCCAATATTTTGGGGTAATTATAAGAAAGCTGGAAGGTGGTGTAAAATGTGACAAATATAATGGAATTGGCAAATTTATCGAAAAATACGATTTCTGTAGAAAATGCATTTCATAACTATGGACAAAAATTGTGGCAGAAAATTTTTTTAAGTTGAAATATGTGATGGATTTCACGCAGGTTTTTTTTATTAAAAAAATGCAAAAGTTTTCTTTAATTTTTTTTTAATTTTTTTGCATTTTTCAACAAAAATTGCAAATAATCTCTCATTTCATTGTATTCTGACCCAGTCGAGCTCGCTTTTCTCAAAATAGAAAAGCTGGCAAAAACCCGATTTTTAAAGTATAAAAAGGGAACGGTACCGTTTTCAATTCCGGGCTAGTTGCTAAGTTTCAGCTGCGCAAACTCGCTGGCCAATTTCATCGCTTCCGCCAGAGACTTGGGGTTGGTCCCAGTCGCCTGGGCGGTTTCTTCTTTGCCGCCGCCCTTGCCATTGATCGTGCCACTGACATGCTGAACCCAGTCGCAGGCGCGCAAGCCCTTCGAGATGATGGGCTGCACGAGAAAACACATTTTTAGTACAATTTTTTGGCGTAATCCGTTTAAACCCGTTAATCGTTACCCTCCGAGCGTACCTTGGGCACGGAGCTCAAGCAGATGATCTTGTTTGCGTCGGAATCGACGCTGAATAACATTACAGCAGTCTTTGGCGAGAGGCTTCGGAACTGCTTGAGAGCGCCGTCAAGGGCCTGAAAAAAGCAAGAATATATCGGGATTTTTTATTATATTTTTCCACATTTTAGCAAATTTTTCAAAAAAAAAGTTCAGTTAACATCATATAATTTGGAATAAAATTATTCCATAATTTTTAATATACAGTGTATGTTATAATCCTATAATTTGTTTTTTATATTTTGGAAGAAATTGCTATAATATTCTTGTTTTAGGAAAAATTCCTATAATATCGCTAAATTATCAAGTATCAAGGAGATAACTGAAACTAGCTTATTGAACATGGTACACTTAACAACATTATTAATAATTAATAACCTCAGAAAGATATTTTAGGGCCACGCCATCCACGAGGGACCTATCGGGTTGGCTGACGGACCAATAACTGTTGGCCTGGTGGCAGCCTTATCAACATTCTAACCAAAACACCTTAGAGTAACCCTGTTTCAGTTAAAACTCCTCACCCAATATGAATTATGAATTAAGCAACTAAAAAAAAAATAATAATAATCATCATCCTAGTAAAAGAAAATAGAAGAGAAGCAAATAAAAATTAATCAATGCCTCTTTTCTCCCCTCCAACCTCCCCCTTCCCTTGGCAAGAGCACGAAATACTCTAAGCCTTATTTATCTCTCTCTATATTACTATATTTTTAGACAAAAATCCTATTATAGTACTATATTTTTAGAAAAAAAGTATAATATTACTATATTTCTTAGAAAAAAACTTCTATAATATTAGTATATTTTTAGAAAAAAAACCTACTATAATATCACTCTTATTTAAAAAAAATAAAAATTAATAAATATTACTATATTTTGGAAAAAAAATTCTTACATTTTGATAGAAAAGATGTCCATTGACATTCCTAGATCTTTGAGAAAATGTACATTTTAGGACAACAATCCTTTTGATATTTTGTGAGGGAAACTATGCTATTTCTATATTTTTCACAAAAAAACAAACAATATTCCTATTTCTTGGGAAGAAATTCCTTTGATATTCTAAATTTTTGGAATAATTTTTATATTTGAATATTTTTTGGAATAATGTCCATGTTCAATATTCCTAAAATTTGGGGAGGGGGAGATTTTATATTTCTATATTTTGCACAAAAAAGTTACAAATACTGTTCTTATATTTATTAAATAAATTCCTCTAATATTCCTATAATTTGCGATAGAAATTTCAAGTTGTATTCATACATTTTTGGGGAATAATATCCAAAAAATTGTTAATACTATTCACTATATTACAAAAGAATACCATAATATTCTGATATATTTTGAGATAAATTCCTCAAATATTCTCATAATTTGGAAACAAAATTCCTATAATATTTCTATATATTTGCAAAAAATGTTTATACTATTTCTATATTTTTTGCAAACAAAAAAATCATAAAATATGCTTACATTTTTAGAATAGGTTCCTCAACTATCCCTATTATTTGGGAAAAAATTCCTATACTATTTCTATATTTTTGCAAAATAATTCCTAAAATATGCTTACATTTTCGTAATAGATTGCTCAACTATCCCTATAATTTGAGGGGGAAATTCCTATACTATTTCTATATTTTAGTTAACAAAAAAACAACCTAAAATATGCATAGTTTCGGAATACATTCTTCAACTAGCACTATAATTTCGGAAAAAATTTCTAATCTATTTCTATATTTTTGCAAAAAAAATCCTTTAATAAACTTACATTTTCCGAATAGATCCCTCAACTATCCCTATAATTTAAGAAAAAATTCCTATACTAATTCTATATTTAAGCAAACAACAAAATCCTGTAATATGCTTACAGTTTCGATCCCTCAACTATCCCTATAATTTTGGAAAAAATTCCTATTCTAATTAATCTAAACCTCACATACCTTGGCATTGGATCCGGCTTGAAATTCATGTACGACAAAAGTCTGGTCCGGATTTGCTTCGATGAAACTCTTGGCCTGATCTCCGACTTCGACGATGACCGCAGCTTTGCGGGCACGGTCCTTGTCATCCAAAATTTTCTTCATGTCCTTGAGCATTGAGCGAAGTTCGTCCTTGCGCCAGTGAGGAATGGTGGCATGGGAGACATCATCGTTTAATTCGACGATTTTTCGAGTGAGTTCTTTTTCTGTGATCGCTTCCCCCGACATCACATCCCGTAACTTGTTCAGTTCGTTCTGGAGCACTTCTGCTTTTTTTAGTGCCTAAAAATATTTTTCGGTCATTAAAATTAAGAAATAATTTTCCGAAGTGTGAAAAACTATCGCATTTGTTCACATTGCACAAAAAATTGATCAAAATTTCACCATTTTCACATTTTCATAAAGAATAAAATTTCACTATTTTGTCGTTTGGGAAATTATGTCGAACTTGGTCTCATGATTTGTCCCACAGCCTAAAATTTTTGCATTTTTAACGTATTTGAAATTTTGGACCAATATTTCACATTTTACTTATGATTTTTCATAAAAGTTCAAAAATTCACACTTTTTCATGTATTATTTTAGGACAAAATTTAATTTTGTGTTAATTTTGTGTTTATAAAGGATAAAATTTCACATTCTCTTACAAATTTTTAAGTAAAAACAATTTCATAGTTTGTTGATGGTTTTTCATAATGGCTAAAAATTAAACACTTTTCACTTATTTTTAAATTAAGTGTAAAAATTTCATAATTTTTAAAATCATTTAAGTTAGGGTAAAAATTTCCAGATTCGTTCATGGTAATTCACAATGGCTAAATTTTATATTTTTTAGGGTTTTTTTTAGATTTATTCTATAAGGTGAAAATTTGGTAATGTTTAACACGTTTTTTTGCTTGGACTAAAATTTTACTATTTTTGTGGTAAAATTCACATTTCCTTAATAATTTTTTTTCACAAATGCTAAAATTTACCATTTTTTGAGTTAACATTCACATTTTCTTTATAAAATTTCTTTCATACATGTGAAAATTTCCCATTGTTGAGTTAAAATTCACATTTTCTTTAGAAGTTTATTCATAAATGCTTAAATTTCACTATTTTTGTGGTAAAATTCACATTTTCTTCATAATTTTTTTTCATAAATGCTAAAATTTCTCATTTTTTGAGTTAACATTCACATTTTCTTTATAATTTGGTTTCATAAATGTAAAATTTCACATTTTTTGAGTTAAAATTCACATTCGCTTCATATTTCTTTCATACATGCTAAAATTTAATTTTTTTGAGTTAAACTTCACTTTTTTTAGAAGTTTATTCATAAATGATAAAATTTCACTATTTTTATGGTTAAATTGACATTTTCTTTATGATTTTTTTTCCTAAATGTTAAAATTTCCCATTTTTGAGTTAAACATTCACATTTTCATATTTTTTTTTTCATAAATGCTAAATATTCTCATTTTTTAAGTTTATATTCACATTTTTTTATAATTTTTTATCATAAATGTTAAAATTTCACATGTTTTGAGTTAAAATTCACATTTACTCCATATTTCTTTAATACATGCGAAAATTTCCCATTTTTGTGGTAAAATTCACATTTTCTTCATAATTTTTTTTCATAAATGCTAAAATTTCCAATTTTTTGAGTTAACATTAACATTTTCTTTTATAATTTTTCATAAATGTTAAAATTTCACATTTTTGAGTTAAAATTCACAGTTGCTTCATATTTCTTTCATACATGCCAAAATTTCCCATTTTTGAGTTAAAATTCACTTTTTTTTAGAAGTTTATTCATAAATGATAAAATTTTCCAATTTTTATGGTTAAATTGACATTTTCTTTATAATTTCTTTTCCTAAATGTTAAAATTTCCCATTTTTGAGTTAAACATTCACATTTTCTTCATAAATTTTTTTTTTCTAAATGCTGAAATTTCCCATTTTTGAGTTTAAATTCACAATTTCTTCATCAATTTTTTCATAAATGCTAAAATTTCCTATTTTTTTTAAAAATTGAGTCACACTTTCTTCATAATTTGTTCTTTTATAAATGCTAAAAGTTCCCATTTTTTGAGTGAAAATTAACATTTTCTTCACATATTTTTTTTTCCTAAATGCTAAAATTTCACGTTTTTTGAGATAAAATTCACATTTTCTCCATAAGTTTTTCTCATAGACGATAAAATTTCCTATTTGTTTTATTAAGTCACATTTTCTTCATAAATGCTAAAATGTCACCTTTTTTGAGTTTTCTTCTTCAGAAATTTGTTCATAAATGCTAAAATTTCTCATTTTTTCACATAATTTATCATAACAATTTCCTATTTTTTCCCATTTTTACCTACGTTCACTCACACACATGATTAAGAATTAATCTGCAAAAAAATCTTATCAAAAAATGTGCCAAAATTTCTACCTTTGTGGCTTCTGGGCCCGTCAGTGCGACAATCCTGCGAATTCCTTTGGCAATGGCTTCTTCGCTGGAGATGACAAAATTTCCAACATGACCAGAACGATGCAAGTGCCTAAAGCAGAATAACGTGCAAAATAAGTAGATTCGAACAATATTTATTGTGATTCAGCAATTTTGTTGGCAAAAAAGAAACTCACGTTCCGCCACAAAATTCCACAGAAGTAGAACTGCCGGCTGGTCCTGACGGATCCTGCAACAGATCCTCGACAGGGACGCCAATAGAAACAACTCGGACAGGATCGGGGTAAAACTAAAAAAAAAGGCCCATAAAAATCAAAATAAGTGCAAATTAAGTTTATAATTTAGCTAAAAAATTCAGAATATCAGAAGTAAAAACAAACCTCATCAAAAACTGCCCTGAGTCCCTGAACCGCCTTCGCCAAAGCCAGTTCCGAATCTTTGGCATAAACTTTGTGATTTTCGAGCACCATACGATTGGCAATTTCCTCTGCTTCCTTGACTTGACCCACAGTCAAGGCACCTTTGGCAGTAAAATCGAAGCGCATTCGATCGGGCACGACAAGAGATCCTCGCTGGTCGGCCTCGGACGACAGAACCTTGCGTAGAGCAAAGTTCAGGATGTGAGTCCCCGTGTGGTTGTTCATGATTAGCCTTCTCCTCTCCTGCACAAGAAATCGGACAAAAATTACGCTAAAACTGAGAAAAATTTTGCATTTTTTCACTAAAAAAGACGAATACCTCGTCGATTTGTAATCGGACTCGATCTCCAACTTTTAGACTTCCTTCTAAATTTCCAATGTGAAGAACGTAACCGGCTTTCACTTGGACATTTTTGACGGTAAATTCAGTCTCCTGAGGAACACAGAAAATGTCATTATAGATTAACACGGAACATGAATCGTGTTTCCTGATTTATTTTTATCGAAAATGGTTCAGACTTTTATGCATTCATTTTCAATAATTCTCGATTTTTTTTCAAAAATTCTCGATTTCTTTCAAAAAGTCTCAAACTCTTTATGAGAAGTCTTTATTTTTAAAAAAAAAACTTGATTTTTTTCAAAAAGACTCGATTTTTTTAAAAATGTCTCGGGATTTTTTTTCCAAAAGTTTCGATTTATTTCAAAAACTCGATTCTTTTCAAAAAGACCATGATTTTTTTTTTCAAAAAACTTGATTTTTTATATTAAAAAAACTCCATATTTTACCAAAAGTACAATTTTTTCAAAAAGTCTGTTTTTTTAACAAAGTTTGTTTTTTTACAACAATTTTTTTTTTCAAAATGTCTTGAGTTTTTCAGAAGTCTTCATTTTTCTTTTTTTTTAAAAGTCTTTGATTTTTTGAAAAGTCTTGATTTTTTTCAAAACGTCTTCATTTTTTTCAAAGAGTCTCAATTTTTTTAAAAGTCTTGATTTTTTTCAAAACGTCTTTATTTTTTTCAAAGAGTCTCGATTTTTTGAAAAGTCTAGATTTTTTTAAAAGTCTTGATTGTTTTCAAAACGTCTTGATTTTTTTCAAAGAGTCTCGATTTTTTTTAAGTTTTGATTTCTTTCCAAAAAGCATTGATTTTTTTTGAAAGAGTCTTGTTTTTTTCGTAGTCTTGATTTCTTTGAAAAGTCTTGATTTTTTTTCGAATAGCTTGATTTTTTTTCGAGAAGTCTTGATTTTTTTTCAAAAAATTCATGATTTTATCTGCCTTGCACGGTACCCTGACTTCAGTGAAAAGTCACAGTCATGCAACTTACTTCGTCTCCGACTTTGACGATAAAGCCTTCGTCGTAAGTCTGGCCTCCTTGTTCAGCATAGAAGCAGGTGCGATCTAGTAAAATTCCGCACTCCTGTCCAGACTTAACTTCGTCAGTCATGAACTGTTTGTTGCAGCGGATGGCAATTACAGTTGCTTCGCACGGATCGAAAGCTGGAATTAATATATTTGCGTTAGTCAAACTATGGCTTAACTGTAACCATTAACTACTCAATCTTTATTGGGATTCAAAAAAGTTACCAGGAATTAAAAGGGAAAGTCCCACTTTGAAAGATGTGGATATAAGGAAGAAGAGCACGAAAAATTACAAAATTCATGGCAGTTCAAAATTTGATTTCAGCCTACCAATCATTAAATAAAATGTCCCAAATACATGGATTAGCATAAAAATATAAAGCCCAAATATGCGCAATTTTACTGCCAGTCTGCAGCGCCCTCTACTAGATAAAAGGCATCAACTCTCATGAAGCCCAATCATGGAGGAAGGAGAATATGGAGATGCCCTAACGTATACCAGCCACTATGAAAAATGGGAACACTAGCTTAAGCCT